>JAYJMA010164049.1:0-10256 GCA_036873895.1 Parotocinclus cabessadecuia
GTGCCTGGTGACAGAAAATGGGCTTTTGCAGCTTAAACGTTGGGCTATGAAAACAAAACTGGCTGCCTAGTGGTTTTGTTTTTAAACTTTATTTTTTGTATCTTTATTTTTTACTTTTGGCTGTATCAATGAGGCCGAGCGAAGGGCTGCCAGCAAAACTGTTTTTATATTTACAAACTCGAGTCAGCACTTGTTTGTTTTCAGACTTTTTTTTTGGGACGTTTGCATCAATCATGGCTCAGCACTGCAGTATATAGGAGTATTGCTCGCTTTTACTTGTGTTTTTACAAATGATAGTGCTGTTTGTTATTGGTCCTTATTTAATAATGCTTTTGATTTTGTATTTTTTCTCATCCCGTTTCAAACCTAAGCTGTGGGTTAGACCTGCGTCGTCCGATAGTCTAGTTTTCCTCAGCGTGCACGTGTGGACTGCGGTAGCCTAGTGCTTAAGCTACTGCACTCTGGACCTGAAGGTCTTGGGTTCAAATCCCGCCTCTGCCCAGCTGCCGCTCTCTTTGAGCCAAGTCCTTCACCCATACTTGTTTGTGACCGATGAAGCTGTAAGTCGCTTTGGATAGACGCGCCTGCTGAATGAACTTTATTCAGGCCAGCAAATCCTACTAGTGGTTTAAGCTGGTTAACTGGTTAGTTATCTGGCTGACTGGAGTCGAAATAAATGAATTGGTTTGTGAACTGAATCCTGCCCCCATCTCAATGTTGTCCCCCAGGTACGAACGCTTTTTGTTAGCGGCCTGCCGACAGATATCAAACCTCGCGAGCTTTATCTCCTGTTCAGACCGTTTAAGGTAAGTGTGGATCTAAGATCTCGTTCTAATCCTGATTTTTGATAACTCGTCTAATGATTGCGTTGAACCAGTTTGTTAGGTGTGAAGTTGATATCGAAACCACGTGGTACCATCTGAAGCCCTATTCGGACTGGATTTGTTGATCAGGGCTAGGTCTGTGCAGGTGCGAGCATTCTAATGTGAGAAAAAAAATAGGTCCGTCTTGACTCGTGTGAGAGAGAGACCGTAAAGTGGTGCGCCACCTGCTGGCAGAAAAGAGAAAGACGCCAAAAAGCATGGAATGGTAAAGGCTAGGATAGGAAGTGACTTTACGGTAGTGTACTAAATGTTTTCATGAATTTAAGACGCCACGTTCAAAGTGTGTCGATGTTGTAATGACCGATTTCTGGTGTTTAATGTTAAATGGTACATGGTTGCACCAAAGAATGGCTGCTCGAGTGCAAATCCAGCCGTAGGGGGAATCCATTTTCCCTGTAAAAATGTCATGTCGTTTTTAATGAAGCCCTTGTTTCTACTTCCTAGGGTTATGAAGGTTCACTGATTAAGTTGACATCAAAGCAGGTGAGACTGGGTGGGGGTGGAGGAGTTCTGCTCCGCTTTTAAACCGAACTGCCCGAGTTTTGATGTTTTAAGTGGTCAATACGTAATCGTGTTTAGAAATTTAAAAACTCTAGGATTGTCTCTGGTTTGATTTCAAATTTCAGAGACCTGGGTTTGAGTCGGGGTGGTGTTTTTTTTTTTTTTTTTTTTTTTTTTTTAATTGAAATTGAAAATCTCGGTTCCTTATTTAGGCACCCCAGGTACCCAAATATGTTCCCACGTCCAGAAAAACTGAGCCTTATCCTGTTTAATGCTCAACTGTGTACTTTACTCCTGTATAATTTGGATTTGATCGTCCTAACCCAGCTTTTTTTGCTTTGTCCTTCCCTTCCAGCCTGTTGGGTTTGTAACCTTTGACTGCCGATCTGGCGCCGAAGCGGCGAAAGACGCATTAAACGTAAGCGGTGCCTTAAATTGTTCACTTAGACAGCAGGGAGGCTATGGAGCTGTTATGCATTGTGTAAGAGTTGCCGTCTGGGGTCTGGACCCCGGGTTCATCACGGTGACCCAGGTTGCCTCTCAACGATGACCGGCTGTATGGAAGGCAGGAGGAGGAGGCGGCAATTCCAGGCACAGCTACCTCTTTATAGGTCTTGAGATGGACTTGACCGGGGTACGCTTACACCTGGACCCTTTGTACCCTGTGTACTTTTCTGCGTTAATGCTGCAGTAGAGTAAATGAGCTTTCCAAAGGTTCCTAACCCCACCCCAAGGAAATGTAGGGCAGCTTTTGTCTGAGCTCTTGTCGAAGGCTACACCTGCGTGTGGGCGCCAGCTTGTTACTCAATCCCTCACCTTGTGTCCCCAGGGGGTTCGCTTTGACCCTGAAAACCCGCAGACCCTCCGGTTAGAGTTTGCTAAGGCCAACACGAAGATGGCGAAGAGCAAGCTGATGGGCACGCCAAACCCCACAAATATCCACCCAGCTCTAGGAGCGCACTTCATAGCACGGGATCCATGTAAGTCCACGCCCACACTATCACCAAGATATCCGCCACATGCATGCCTTATTAGTTCTGCACACGGTTGCCAGGTCAGCGACTTTTACACACAAGCGGCTTCGGTTTAGTTTTCCAGTCTAGTCGCGCGCCGTTGAAATGTACATGTATGCAAAGGATAAAACCTGTACAGTGACTGATTGGAGTTATTTTCGTATCCGCGTAGTCGTCAGATCCACCTTCACGTCGTTCACGTGCAACTAGCCACCATGCACAGAATCTGGGAATATGCTGAGGCATTGTGGGGAATGAAGTCCACGTACCTATGATTGTGTGTTTCTTAGATGACCTGACCGGGGCAGCACTGATTCCTGCCTCTCCAGAAGCCTGGTCTCCGTACCCCCTGTATGCAGCAGAGCTGAGCCCCGGGCTGCCCCACGCTGCCTTTACCTACCCCGCTGCTGCGGCTGCCGCTGCTCTTCATGCTCAGGTGACAGGTCCTACGTGTTTAGTGACGGCTGTTAGGAATGAAACCCGGCATTAATCTTAACCCCCAGAAGTGCCAGGGACTGGTCAGGTGACCGCCTGCCACGAAACCCAGATCGTCTCACACTGGCATCCTGAACGCGACCGCGTGATCGCGTGGTAATCTGATAACGGCAGCAAAGGAGGGACCTGTTGCTCCTGTTAGCTGTCCTCGAAGTCGTCTGTAGTGCCTTTTATTCTGGGGTGGGGTTGCCAGATTCCACGGAGGGAGAAGAAATCACTCCGGTCAGTGGATAGAGCTCCCAAATAATTAATTGCTTAGGTTTGTCACCGTACGCTTTCTACGGTATAAACCTCTTGCTCAGCTTGTCAGACAGTCGTTTTACTTCAGTGCTTGAGCATAGGAGGGTCTGGCTGAGATCGTGTCCTTGCGGAGCGTTCCCACATCCTTGACCCTTGTCCCGAAACGTTTCTACAATAGCCAGTTGATTACAAACTGCTGATAGGTTTTCTCAACCCATCTGAATGACCTGTTCTTCTCACAGACCTTAAGTGGCCTGCAAAGAGCCCCGACCTTAACTTTTCTGTCCGGTGTCAGCGCCTGATCTCTCAGCAGTGCTGGTTAGTCATGGTCCTGACCGGAGTGTGTGTGTGTATAACTTGTGTGTCAGTGAAATGGCCGTTGATTCATGTTTATGAAGACATTTGCCCAGTCTGAAGTTATGGTGTGAGGTCTCATTCCTTTATTCCTCCAGGTTGAACATGGATTAAATGAACTCTACGCACGTGGAGGAGGTCATTCATCCCGAAACGACTAATTTTAATTTTTTTTTTTTTTTATATATTTTTTTTTAGATGCGCTGGTATCCAGCGTCCTCAGAGTCCTCCCAACCTGGATGGAAATCTAGGCAGTTCTGTTAAAGATGGTGTACGTATACTTAAGCTTCTGCGGCCTATAAACGTTGTGCTGTTTTTGCATTGGAACCCTGATCTGGTTTCGTGGTTTAGTATTTAAGGTGCTGAACTGTGAACCAGAAGGACCAGGGGTGGCTCGAGCACAGTTGAGTCTTTGAGGAAAAACCTTGAAGAGTTGGGAGGGGCGGGGGGGAGTAATGATGCACTCTGCTCTTATATATCGATTCTCGAGACCCTGATTCGTGATTGCGTTTGCAATTTGGCGTTCACACAATAGAACTCTTTTTGTTTCTGTTCAAGGGTAAACAATGCAAAAGATGTCAATAAAATCATTTAAAATGTGTACTTGTTCACAAATAACCGTGCCCCCTGCTGTTAGGTTAATAGTGCAGGTAAACGTGCTATTGTAACGCTCAAATGGGTTTAATAACGACGCCGTCGGTTCGTGCCACGGTTAGGCTTGGATCGGCGCCCTCTGGTGTTCAAGAAGTGCAGTTGCGGAAACCTTTGTGGCCTTCCATGTGACGAAGGGATATTTTGCAACCCTCTCTCTCTCTCACTCACACACACACACACACACACACACACACACACAACCGCAGGTTGCTTTGTCTGGATAAGACACTGTAAACGACTTGATTGTATAATGACTTGTTTCTCTGGATTTACAGATGGTGTGAGCCCACTGCAGCGTGTCGTAAATTCAGAAGGGCACCTTTTGGGCTCGTGGGTGCGACGTGAAGGAGGAGCTAAAACACGAAGAGGTCCAGAACGTCTTGGCATCGTGCAGAATGCCCAGATGTTTCATCCGTACTAGCACTTAGAGTCGGTTGTAATGGATGTTTGTTTGTTTTTGAATAAGGAGGTTTTTGGTTGTGGCTGCTTCTCTTTCATGTTCTGAACCTGCCTGTGTAGGATTTCGATTTTTTTCCCCTGCTAGATAAATGTATGGTGTGCCCCCTCCCCTCCCCTCCCCGTCAGGCGTTTTCCTCCGTCGCTTCGCCATAATCCTGATTATTTGCATTTGATGGCCGAGTCCTTTTTTCTGTTTTGACGTACCCTACCAGCCAGCTCGTTGTTTTGAGGTGATTGTTTTTTGGGACTGCCCAGACGGCTGGCTCGAGCTCGACTGTTAATTTTCTCATGCCCTCCAAGCTTGATCTTTCCTCAAACGGGAATGCGCAGGGAGGAAAGTATTTATGCAATTCCATAATTTGCAAGTCGAACCTTTTCTTTCTTTTCTTTTTATACACTTTTTGTTTATTGCTTCTTCTCTTGCGTTTCTGTCGTTAGATTTGTGATTCTGGTACAGGTCTAATAGGGCAGGTGGCAGATTTTGCTCGTTAACCTTGGATTGCCGTAGAAGCCAATTAGCGGTTTTAACGTGGACTGTTTGCTTAATACTGACATTTGGAATTTATTTGTAAAATAAAACCTGTAAGATGGACGTTTTTGATGCAGTATTAAAATGTTAATGCATTACAGTTTGGCTTCCTTTCTGTTTGTGTGCGAATATGATCCATGCCGAAGACGCGCATCAGGTCAGTTGGCGTCTTTAAAGTGTGGGAAACGCAGCCGCATCGCTCCACCAGCGCTGGATTCCAGCTCCGTCGCCAAATCGAGAGAACGTGTTTGTTTCCATCTGGTGGTCAGGTGCTGGTATTGCTAGCATTATTTTTCCCCCATATTTACAGGAAATCCACCCCCCCCCTTTAAATAATAACCTAAATATTTTATTCAAGGTCAAGCTTCTATTCTATTGAAACATCTCGAAATGCACACGTTTTTGTCCATGTACCATTTCTTCAATTTAATGTTTAATTGTATAAATTTGTGTAAAATTCCAGAATTGGAAATAATAATAAAAAAATAATGTTAAACACGCTGGTTGTTCTGTTTAACTTCATTTTTGGAATAAAATCTGATTCGAGATTAAAAGCTTTGACAAATATTTTTACTACTTTAGCTTGAAGTACATTTATCATGAAAATAAGCTTATATAACCCCAGTAAAACATAAAAACAATGTTATGATTTGCAAATCCAACCCGTGTTCAACCGAAGACGTGATATTTAATGTTTAAACAGACAAGCTTTATTGTTTATTTTTTTCATATATTTGCTCATGTTGAATTGGATGCCTGCAACAGGTTCCAAAAGTGTTGGGACGGGGGCGTGGTTACCCCGTGTCATGTCACCTTTCCTTTTAATAACACTCTGTAAGTGTTTGGAAACTCATTGTTGAAGCTTTGTGGGTGGAATCATTTCCATTTTTGCTCGATTCCCACCTTCAGTTCTCAGGCTCAACAGTCCGGGGTCTCCGTTGTCGTGTTTTGCTCTACGTAATCCGCCGCACATTATAGTAATAGTAATGTGTTCCTGAGCCTGTGTGATAATATCCCTTACAGAATGATGGCTGTTTTTAATGCACTGCCGCCTGAGAGATCGAAGATCACTGGCATTCGGTGTTGGGTTTCAGAATTGCCGCTTACTTGCAGAGATTTCTCCAGAAAATTGCTCATGCAGTTTTTCACAAAGTGGTGAACCTAACCCCGTCCTTACTAGTTAACAACTGAGCCTCTCAGGGATGGTCCCTTTATACCCCATCGTTTCCAAATAACCTGTTCACCTGTGGAACCTTCCAAACAGGTGTTTTCTGAGCCCCTCCCCTCTTTTGTTTCCCCCTACCCCCACACTTTTGGAACGTGTTGCAGGCGTCAAATTTAAAATGAGTTTAAATTTGCAAAAAGCCATAAAGTTTGAACATGAAATATCTAGGATTTGTAGTTTATTCCATTGAATCCGGCTTTTAAAAGGATGTGCAAATCATCGTATTCTGTTTTCATTTATGATTTACACCCAAGTTTATATGAGCCTTAATTCAGCCTTTACATAAGTATTCAAACGAGATTAATGTTTTCGATACTGTACTCGAAATCGCTAACCAAAAAAAAAAAAAAAAAACGACATTGACGCAACGCAATCAGCACACCGGCACGTGCGCCTCATCGTTAACCAATTAGGCGTGCTCTGATTGGTCGATTCGGTGAAGCCAGCGGGAGAGCAGACGTTCCTAATGAGTCCGGGGTGGCCGGAAAAGTCCTTTAAGACGGGCGGACGGCGCGCGCAGTTTGTTAAGTGTTTTACATTGTTCTGTTTCATCTTCACCATGGCGTTTTCTCTGGTGAGTAGCAATTCGGACCGGGTTATGGCGCGTGCACGAACATGGCCTGCACCGACCAGCCCGGTTGGTGCCCGGCCTGCTAATAAAGTGCAGACCAAGTGGACTTAGTCGTCGAACTGTTGTTCATAACAAGGTCTTGGCCCGGCGGGTTTTACGTTGGACAGCCTCGTGCCCTCGAACCCCAGACCCACCGAAATAACTGCGGGTTATGACGTCAAGCAGACTGCTGCTTAAAAGTGACCATTACGCAACTTTTAAAAGCGCAGTCGGCCCGAGTGTGTTTGGGAACGTTCAGCCATAATCTACGGGGGTTCGGTTTTTTAGTGATTTTGAGTCGGTTTAAACGGGAGTTATGCTTTCTTAAAAAAAAAAAAAAAAAAAAAAAAAGTGCACTTACTTACTAGACCCAAGCCCTACCCTCTAATCCATTTACTGTAACACATGATACCGGTCCCACGTTTGAATGGTATCCAAGTCAAGATGTTCAGGTATAAATCACAGAAATAGAAATGCTTATAACAATAACAATAAACGCACTGTGTTCAATATAGTAACAAAATATTATTCTGCGTCAAGAGACATCCAGGAGGCTAGTTAAAGGTTAGAAGTACATTCTGATCTCGTTCAAAATGAAATGGCTGGAATAAGAGGGTACATTTGAAAAGATGACGTAAGAAGCAACTTGTCTGTGCCCCGTGCAGGCACCATGACCCCGTTTCATTATCTACCACATCGTTTTGCTCTAAATTGAAGGCAACACAGTGAGCATGGGCGTTTTTTTTTTGCCTGCTTTCTCGTCCGCTCCGCTCCGCTCTGCTATGCATGATCTCCGCAGGGTTTGATGGCCATTTAGCTGCCAAAAGGGTCTTTGTTTTATCATTTAAGAATGTATTTTTATCTCTTATCTATCTGAGGGAGCGATGCTACACTAGTTTGCAGCCTCCCCTCACTCTACTCCCCTCATACCTTTGTATTTGTTCTGCCGTATTGCAAAAAGGATCAGCTGACTTTCGCACTGCAGAGAATCACAGAGAACCTTTCTCTGTCTAGTACCACGTTCGTCTGGTAAGACACAGACGTAGAAAATATGATCCAAACACGTTCAGTGACCATGCTGCGTTAGTATCTTTAAGACTCGAGCGTTGCAGGACAATGTACTGTGATCGACGTGCAACGTGTTCGAGGGATTGTAGGCAGAACAACTTTAGGTAAGATAAGGCTAGACTTTATTTTTAGACAAGATTTTCATGCATTTACTCAGCAGAGGATGAGGATTCAGGTACACTAAGAAAATAAACCGATAGCCACTAAAAGCGTTTAGAGAAATGGCAGTGAATAAATGCGTGGCGCCCTGTCTAGGGTTGTTCCTGCCCTGGGCCGTTCTGCTTGTTGCAGTCCCCCATAATTGCAATAATTTCAATATATTGTGATTATCTTAAAAAATAGCGATTAAACGGTTGTGTAGTTGTTGTGATAGCTCTACTTGGGGTGTTAGTTTATCAAGAATTGTGATCGAATCATTTAATCAAACGTCTCGAGAGATGGTGAATCCAGTTACTCTAAACTCGTTTCATTTCATTTCCTTCACTGAAACGGGTCTTAAAAGGAAAGAAATCCTGACAATCTGTGCCAGTTGTGTTACTGAAGAAAATGATAAAGCACATCATTTCAGAATGCAGAAAATACAAAGAGGTTAGAAGCAAAGGAAAAATGTCAGCGGACATGAACTGCACACTAAATGCCAGAAATGCCCATAAAATCCTGAGCGTCTTTGATGCTTGTGGATTTAAGTCTCAGCTGTGACTTTGGCCTAGATTAATGAGGTAATTCATGGCGTTAAAAACCAAACAAACGCAGTTATTCCCTGAAAATGCTGACATGGCATCCCAAGGTGTTTCAGCGACGGACAGAAAATGGTTTCGCTTGTCCATCACGTGTTTCCCTGACATGCTTAAACTGATAATTGCTCAGATTTGCTCAATTTTTGTTCATTAACAAAAATTCACATCACTAATGCCGCAAACGAGGATGTGGGTACCCTCACTAGTTGTAAGGAACCATAGTTGATTTTTACACACTGTGCAAAGTATGACACATCAGGTGCAAAAGGAATCATCCCGAAGTGTAAAGGAGTATGATGAAAGCCAGTTGGCATGGAAACTGCATGTCGGTCCGACTACCATAAACCAGGATAAATCAAAAAAGAACATGGACAGGATCAGGAGTTCTTGTACAGGGCTTTAATTGTGAAAACGTCATGAATGATGACTTTAGAACTTAATATTTGATACCTGATGTGTTTGCCAGATCACCTATTCCTTATCCGAGACGCACCCAATGTCTAATGAGTTTGGTTATGAAGTGCAGTAAAGCTACGGTATGTAATTATCTCTTACTTTTTGGTTTACAGCTCCATTGTTTTGGAGTTATATTACTTGCAAAATGGACGTTTTCTCTACAGAACTCTATTTCCATGAATACGTTTTCAGACGCGAATTGTGACCCGTGTATTATCTCTGACCGACTTACATTCTTCCTATAGTCTTTTTTTTTGTTGTGGTTAACAGTTGTTGTTCATTTTATGTTGTCACATCTAGTACTACAAGAACCAGGCTGTAAATGTAGGCTGCTCATTTAAGAACATGCACATGAAGCAAGGCGCTTTTGTTTGATTGGCGCTTAGGGTTAATCACTACAGGGGTAGTAAACGTGCTGAACAAGACGCGTGAGGAACCAAAGCCTCTGATTCCACTGCAGTATGCCGACTAGGACTGAACTATACTAAATGCTTAATAAACTGTTGAAAATGAATTAGGCAGTCTTGATAGCTGAGAGAACAGTTACCTCTTTTCTGCCGAGGTGTTAGGGTTGCTATTTCTTTGGCGCACGGCGCGAGGGACGGCCTCCTCTTGAAAATGTGCTTAATGCAGAAGAGGTCTGCTTAAGGAAGTGCATGAAGCAGGAAGAATGCATGTCTTGGTCACTTGACGTGCGTTTCCCGTCACCGAACATGCACGACGGTAGTGCTCTGCATTTCGTGGTCCTGTTTTTCAACCCTCCACCTTCACACACACACACACACCCCAATCAAAAAAAAAAACAAAAACGCACACACACACTGTCACAACATGTTTCTGACAGAAGCCAGATCCAAAGAGACGTCTAAACACGAGGCACTTTTTGTCTGCTGCCATGCCTTCGCTCACCCCAGGGCTCGACGATACAAGTGCTTTCCGTCGGTTTAAACTTGGAGCATTTTTTTCCAGTGGTCATGCGTTTAAGTGCATGTCTAAACATGCTGGAGGATTTAAGACCCATCCCAGGGCGG
>JAYJMA010164079.1:0-13538 GCA_036873895.1 Parotocinclus cabessadecuia
TAATAATAATAATAAATGAACCACGTCATCGTGTCACGTCTTTTCTTTTTTACTTTTGTTATATGACAAGCTATATTAGAACAGAAATCTGTCTGTTCTGCACATTTTTGGACCATCTGATCTTCAACACTGGTTAAGTGTTGTGGTGAAGCCTCCTTTCAGAGTGAAATATGAACATAGCTCATAACATATTGGCTGGTCCTTTTCATCTTTGGTCTGTGTGGACACAGTGTCCATTTAAAAAAGACTGACTTATCTGACCACATTACTGAGCAAAATCATGAGAGAAAGGATGGTCCATCCAGATGTGTCTAAGCCCCGAGAAGTCGAAACATGTATGACATATTTTGGGGATTCACATTAACTGATTATATGTATCACTATCCACAGTCACTTACAATTGATACAGTCTAAGCAATTGTGGGTTAAGGGCCTTTCTCAAGGACCCAACAGTGGCAGCTTGGAAGAAGTGGGGTTTGAATCCTGACCCTTCTGGTGCATAGTCCAGTATCTTATCCACTGAGCTCTGACAGTCGACGTGTTGTAGTGTGTATGAATGTCCTTAGTTGAATTCTGAGAATAAATGTGCCTATAGTGTCTCATTTTATACCAGGGCTGAATTCATTTCCTACATGTTAGGCAAACATAAAATATTTTATACCAGTCATTTAAATAGGCTACTCATGAACTATTCATTCATTCCCCTTCCTATCCACTTAATTGTCATTATTCACTACCGTAGAGTTTGTTGTATAGCCATGGAACCAACACCTGTTATTTATGACAAAGACTAAAATATTAACCTGAAAATTAATAAATACAATAAAGATTTAATGAACAGATGGAAAGAAATCTGTACGGTCAGATACAATTGTAATCGTATTTATGGATAGACGTATTTATATTAACATTTATTAACATTTGCACAAAATGAACTTTTTTCATGACATCAGCATATAAAATCTGCTACGAGGAAAATAAACCAGTAAAGAAAAAACGCTGAGTTTATTAATATTAAAAGAGAAGGAAAAACCCGACACGTTGAGATATTTAAGAACAGAGGAAGTGTGTGAACAATGTTATGTAAGCAGCTCTAATTTGCATTAGGAGATCAGCTGTTAGAAACTGCTGCTGTAAGAGAATTACATGTTTTAGAAAATCTATTACAATAGATAGTTACATTAAGGTGATTTAAATTGTTTAATCACATTTATAACATCGAATAAACAGTGCTACTATTTTCCTTAGTCTTATCTAGCAAACTTAATCTTATCACTTTAACTTATTAAATCAGTATAAAATGTACAGCAGGATGTTCACGATTCACGGAATATTAAAAAGTCAGCACAGATGGTAAGAAACCATTAGGAAAGTGGGGTGCAAATAAACTGAAATGTCTGGCTTTGTTTAAATAGAATTTTGTTTTTGATAAATAGCCTACTTCATATATTTGAGTAGTTTTATTACATAATAATAACCATCATTTTAAAAAAGATGTATAAATTGCATTCTGCTTTTGTGTTGATTTAAAGTGCCTGTGATCAGGACCAGAGATTTATTGAGGATCAGAGCCCTCTTTATGGCCTGTGTGATTAAGCTCATCAGGCCATGTTGGACATCTCCAGTTTTGTGGATGTCTCTCCGTGGGACTCAAGAGCTCCTTTGGGCAGATGTTTGCGGGTCAGTGTGGCGGTCAGCCTCTTGCGAAACACACGGCACAGGAAGACATAGATCAGAGGGTCCAGGCAGATATTGGTGGCAGACAGACAGAGCGTGATCTCCTTGGCCAAGTAGAGCTGGTTCTGAGACCAGCAGTGGGTGGATGTACTGGTCCTGGTCTGAACAAGTGTGTAGGGAACACGGGCCAAGTGGAAGGGTGCGAAACACACAAAGAAAACTCCAACCACTACAAAGACCTGTGGAAAAAACATTATTTAGGTTATATTTAAAATAAGTGGACACAGAGGTTATAAGTTGTTATTATGAACAGAATTCCAGGGTCGCTTTATTTAAGATCTACTACTATATATGATCTCTTTTTTAGAGACCTGGTGTAACACCTTTTCATGGGTCTGAAATCCGAGGCAGCATCCATTTTTAGAGTTTGTAAGTCACACGCTTATTTATGTTTTATAAATATATAAGTGCCACTATCTTGTGTAGCATAGCTGATGCTGGTTTGTGTTTGATGTTAATAAAAAAGGAAGAGAAACAGATAAAATACATAAGATATAAAAATAATCTCATGTTTGCTTTGATTGTTAAACTGGAACAAGATGCATGTTGGAAAATCTTTCTTTTTCGTTGTACAAACAAACTGAAACAATGAATTGTTTGCTTCTGCAAATCAGATCTACAGGCTGATATGGATTAGTATTGTGGGTTGAGTTCAAAGTGAGCCATTAAGCATGAAAAAAACAGAGCTTCAATACACACAAGTACAGATGCATAGCACATACAGGAAGTGGAGACAGATGAGAGAGAGAAAGAATTAAATTGTTATATTGCATAATTTCATTTAATCCTTAATTTAACTGTGTGTTTTTTGTTTAACAATCTTTCAAACTGTTTAAAAGCAGCATTGTGTATTTTTTTCATTGCTTTGTAGTTATAAAGAACGAGAGTAACATAATGTGATGGAACCTAACAAAACAAATAAGATAATGTACTTATTGCGATAATATTGCTTATTTGTGAGTGGGTAAAATATTGAAACCTTTTATTATGCAACAATTAATGTTGCGCATGTTACGAGTTCAGACCCTATAATGCAGGTACAGGGATAGAATGACATAAAAAAGGGGAAGAAAACCAAAAATGCAGAGCAAAAGGCTCCCCAGAGTACAGAAATAATAATAATAATAATAATAAACAGAAATGCACCGTCTTTAAGTGTCCCAAATTAGGGCCTGTCTTCGGCTGGCATTGGAGGGCAAGCGTGAGCTTGATAGCGCACAGGGTACTTAGACGAACTAGCGTCAGGACACGTCCCAAATGGAGGGACTCGGAGTGACTCCGAATGCTAGGGGGCGAGCGCGATCTCGGAAGCGTGAGAGGCGCAGAGGAAGACCGTTTCGTCCGAAATGGGGATAGTGCTAACGATAGGAGTGGTGCTAAGTAGGGAGCTAAGGGGAAGCGAAGCTTCAGGAATCCCTATTTCTGTCCCTAAAAGTTAGGTTACCTCTGGAGTTTCCTCCGTACACATCCGTCGGTGATAGAAGACCCGGGATGTCACCATCTGAACGGATAATGGCTAAAATAGCAATCTTGATCGGGACGTTTTTGCACAAAGTACTGGACTCGCGATCCAAGACAACTTGGTGACGAACCGAACTGGGCTTCGTACTTAAGTAGTGAAAAACCTGGGTGTTCGTCATCATGCCATTAATCCAAAGGGGAATAAAGAAATGTTCTAGCTGTTCTGTAATGGTGATCGTCGGCGACCGCCCTGAGCAGAGCAGAACGGCTGTGTGAGGTGGGCTCCCTAACAATGCATTGATGTTGTTTGTTTTGGATGTTGGTGGGTTTCCTCACATGATCAGGTCCATCTATTGGATTCATTCATCTCTTTTTCATATTTCCTTAAAAAACCCTGTTTATCATGCCATGTTACACATCTCTTTTTTTTCTCAGACTGGATCCCTGTTCTTTAAATACAAGAGAGTGATCATTCATACCTGGTACAATTGATTGAAAGCACGTGATTTGAATTTCACCTTCAAATGAATTTCTAATCATAGAGGTTCACATACCTTTAGATACATATACCAAATATATAATATTTGTTAATTTCACTTAATAAACAAATGATCAACTAAAATAGTCATTTGCTTCATTGGATTCCCTTTCTCTACCCTTAGACTTGTGACGCTGTTTATGCAGATGGTGTTTCTACATTTATGCAGAAATATAGAATATTCTAACACACTCAAAATATTAACAACCGATACACAAAGGCGTACCACAACAGAAACAATTATAACTAAAGAGAAACCTCAAATGCAAAAATGAAATTAACGGTTATGAGAATACACTAAACAGAAAGTAGAACTAAAAGTATTGTAAAAGTAAATTCCCATTTTCTCTGTCACTCATCCTCAGTCAGGGTAGCGGCTAAGGGTCTTTAGCCTAACCTGGAATTTACTGGGTGCGGGCAGAGGTATGCCACAGACCTTCCTACCAAACCAGGTAGCTATTTCAATACCTACAATCAACTCCAGTTGGTTGAACATGTAAGACCTCTTTGTCCTCAAATATATCAACAAGCAAAGTAAAACCAAAGAAAGAAGAACATAACATGGTTCTAAAATAGTGTGTAGTGAGTGGAAATCCTTAACCAACCCCCCAATAAAACCCCTGTGCTATACCTTGGACTTGGTGTGCTTGCTGGCCATGCTGGAACTACTCTGTGAGGCGCGATATGACTCGTAGACCTTCCGGCTAATAAAAGTGTAGCAGACCACCATGAGGCCCAGCGTGCCCCAGAATATCACCTGGCAGAAGTAGTTGAAGCCTTCGTGCCATTGCAGACCTAGCTGACTCTTTGTGCTGCTGCATTTCAGCTTCCCACCGCTTCTCACAGGTGGGTCGCGGTCACTCAGGATGACGTTGGGCAGCGCCAGGCCCACCATGATAGCCCAGACTCCCGCGCACACTGCCTTGCCCACACCAACACGCTGGAGACTGCACTTTCCAAACGGCTTCACAATCTTTAGGTAGCGGTCCAGGCTAATGAGCCCCAGCAAAATAATACTGATGTACATGGTGGTGTAAAACAGAACGCCTGTGTAGCGACAGTGGAAAATGCGCAGGCTGGGCGGTCCGAAACCCGCATCTGTCAGTGCCTTAATAGGCACGGATAACGTCATGAGGAGGTCAGCCGCCACCACATTCTTCAGGTACACGATGAACGTAGAGCTGTTGGAGATCTGGAAGAAGACCCAACCTGCCAGCGTGTTCAGGATGATAGCTGCCACGAAGAGGGCGGTGTACAGGCAGGGGAAGATGACTGAGCTGATCCTGGTATCCAGCTTACAGGATGAGGTAACATTTTGCATGCTGACATTCATTTTAACCATCCAGCTCTGAGTGGAGAATCAAAAATATGAATAATACTTAGTTTGTGCAAAGCCACTAAAGTGGGTTTAGAAATAGTTTGTATGTATTTACACTGCACTGTTTCACATAGTAAAACCCCAATTCTAATGTGTAAGTGAGGACGTTGTGTAAAGCATAAATAAAAACAGAATATGATGATTTGCAAATCCTTTTCCACACATGTAATTGAAAACACTACAAATACAAGATTTAATATTCAGATTTAATGTTCAGGTGGATCAAAATCAAACTTTATTTTTTTTTTTTTTGCAAATATTTACTCATTTGGCATTTGATGCCTGCAACACGTTCCAAAGAAGTTGGGGCAGGGGCGTGATTATCGCTCTGCTACGTCACCTTTCCTTTTAATAACACAAAAAGATGTGTTTGGGAACTGAGGACACTAATTGTTGAAGTTTTGTATTTGGAATTCTTTCCCATTCTTGCTTTTTTCCCATTTTTTCCCAAAATGCAAATTAACAAAACTCAGTGCTCTTCAGATTTACAGAGATATTTTATGTTTTGTCTGAACAACTTAACTTAAATAAACATCAATTCCTGCATTTCAGGCCTGCAACACAATCCAAAAAAAAATTGAAACTAGACAATTTAGAGCAAGTAATGAATACTAAAATTACAGTCTTTTTGCTTTGATGAGCAAAGCTGGATAAAGGATCTACAGTTTATCAACAAATGTATGAGAAAATGATTCAAATGTAAAGTAAAGTAATTTACCTCAAAGTAAGACTACAAGTGATTTGCTTATTTCTGTCCAGAAGTGGCATTTACTTCTCTGAGCTCAGTCTCATCCAGGATGGACCATCACACAGTGGAAATGTATAATGTATACTCAGATGAATCACTATGTTAGATGTTTTTTTTGCAACCCCCCTCCAATAAAAAGAAAACAAAACAAAAACATAAAAGATCTACCAAAGATGAAAATAATAGCCAGACTGTTAACAGCTACAAGTACAAAAGCCAGGGTCTTTAACCCTAGAACACTAACGCCGGGTGATTTTCAAACACACTTTTTTTGTCATCTGATTTTCATTGTGTTGCTGCTGTCTGAGCTGCATGGGACTTTGGGTAGCTTCAGGGCGCTCACTGATGTCATTAATGGTATGGTTGATTCCCACCTCCCATCTATGGTTTTTTTAAGAGGCATATGTTTGGGTGATTTTCACCCGATAGTGATAGAGAGTAACATATTTTATGGGTGGAATTTACCCGAGGTTAATGTTTGTGTGTTTAAATCAGATGCTCTTTGCCGGCCACAATCTCTGCCCCATTTAATCCACAGCTGTCATCCTGTAACAAGCATTTTTACTATGGCATGCTAACAAGTGAGTAACATGTAGCTTATGTTAATTTACATCTGCAATTGTTAGCTACGGAGATTTCTTTTTTGTACTAAAGCTAGGCTTTTTGCTAGCTAGCTACAAGTGAAGGCGTAGCACTCAGAGAGAGGAAAAATGTCCAGAAAAACAGTGACATATCTAACTGAGAAGGAAATACGAGATCTTCTGTTGAGGGAATGCAGTGAGGAATATGCTGATCATATGGAAGCAGAAGTCATGTATAACGCTGACAGTGATAAAGACTACATACCAGAACCAAGTGATGATGATGACGATAATAGTGATGGCACTGAGCCTAGCACTTCAAGTCATAAGAGAAAAAAATGACACCATTGATTGTGGTAGTCCTACCACCAGACAAATGGCCACCCCAGGACTTTTTGCTTCAAGGAGAATGCCTTGAAGAGAGGTGATATACGTAGGCTTTGGCAATGGCGCTCAACAAGCCATGGGCAGAGCAGAGGCACCCCTCTTCAAGTCTGTCCCGTCAGCTGTGGGATCATCCCTACACCTGCCACTACTTCTAGCAAGGTTGGACCAGTGGCAGCAGAAAACTGGTCCCTTAGGTGGTCTTTTAGTGAGATGTGCTGACTGCCCCACAGGCTCAGACAGGACGACACGACACAGGTGTCATGTCTGCCGTCAACCAGTGTGCCCTCGCCATTACTACCCTGCCTGTACTGACTGCACGTAAGGCATAAGGTAAGTTAGAGTTGTCCCAGAATTTGCATATAATCCTTAATTAGTATAATGTCAATGAATAAATATCACTTAATATTAATTTCCAAGAAAATTCATATAATCAAAAAAACCTTCTTAACCTTCTTTAAAAATGCAGAAAAATCTCTCCCAGTTATCAGTGATGCAGGAAGACTGTGCCTTTACCAGACATAGCTCACATGTCCCAGGAATGGGTGGGCCAAAGTCCCCAGCAGCATTCTTTTTTTGTTAAGACATTACCTGTTAAGGATTACCTGATTTTGCAATATTTTTTCTGCTTTTTATATCTATAGTACATTTGTTTTATTTTATGTGATGTTGTATGTTGTAAAATTAAAGAAGGGTTCCAAAACTTATATACCCAACATTAGTGACGGTGTTACTAATTTTAGGGTTAGTGTTCTAGGGTTAATGGTGTGGGGATGCATCAGTGCAACTGGTAAAGTTCTTTTTCAGGTCAGTGATGGCAGCATTAATACAGAAAAAGACATTGAGATTTTAGAGGACCATCCAGTAAGCAATCTACTCCACTCTGCCCTCCTTTGCTCCTAAGCCTTTTGTGGACACTGCTTATGTACAAAGTCAGAATTACGATCACCTGTTGACATCACCTGTTTAAAATCACATCATAAATGTATTTTTCTAATTACTAGCCCTAAATTGCCCCTGCCCCAATGTTTGTATTGCAGGCCTTAAATGCAAGAATAGATGTTTATTAGCACATTAAATTAAGTCCATAAAAAACCTTTTGGGTTTGTACTGTCTGCAATGAAATAAAACTCAAAGGCAATTTAAGGAGCTCTGCATATACTGTATTTTATATTCTAATTTTCCATATTGTCCAACTCTTTTCTGATTTGGGCTGGTTCAAAGGTTTTATGAATGAGGCCCATTGTGCCACAACAAATTATTCTGAAATCTACTTCATATCTTAAATATTTTTAAAGACTGGTTAACAATTAACAAGACAAGATCCTTAAAGAGCTGAGAAATATGTGAAATAGGCATTTGTTGTTAGTTTCATAACAAAAATATGTTGGCATTGCAAGAATACCAATCTTGCTCTTTGCACATAAAGTGTGCAAACACCTACATAGTCACAGTTAATATTTCCATACAGAACCACAAATAAACCTCTAAAATAAACCATAAATAGGTCACCATCTTCCATACAGAACCACAAATAAACCTCTAAAATATCCCATAAATAGGTCACCATCTTCCATACAGAACCACAAATAAACCTCTAAAATAAACCATAAATAGGTCACCATCTTCCATACATAACTACAGATTAAGCTCTAAAATAAACCATACAAACTTTTTCTGATTTGTAATTCAACATTTTACCACTTTAAATATTTATCTCACAAGCTAAAATAATAAAAAATAGAAACTCAGTTAGCTTATATATCAGTTTTGTTCACATTACAAAAAAATAATGTGAAAGAAAGAATTCTGTAATTGAATTATTGCTTTTCAGGCACGTCAGTCACTTTATACTAGACTGAAATATAAAGCAAGTTTATTTGTTAGATCTGTAGTTGACATTTTACTCTGTTAGACATTAAGAGTAACTGACTTAACTATTACACCTTTAAAAGTATGAAAGTACTAAGCATAAATAGGTAGGTGTTGCTCTCCACATCCAACAACCATCTGCTGTAGCCAGGTCACCAGTATGGTGGTACATTTATAAAAATGTATAAAAACAACCCTAATAAGCAAAATAATCTAGTGTGTGGATGTAATGTACACAATCTTGCATTTGTTACATTAAAAACACATATGCACAACTTTAATGGTATCTAACAGAAGAAACTCACCAGTCGTTCTTTGGAGAAACGAAACCCAAGACGTTGCATGAGTGTATGCCCTTCTGCTCACTTAGTGAATACACATACACACACACACACACACACACACACACACGCACACACACAGAGGCCATTTAAAGACTTCCTTTCCTATCACAATATGTCTGCCATGCCACTGCCAGAATGAATGCCCGTACCAGTGTATCACTTCCTCTACTTTGTTAAAGAGGAGATTATGCTCTACCTTGTGCCAGACTTTATATACTCATTTGCATCAAGTTCAATACACCAGGAGGTGAGAATTGATGCTGTTTTAGGATTTGATTCAGGACCTGTCACTATGAAATTCAAATAAGACAATAATACAGAGCCAAAATTCCCATTCTATACTGGATTATACCAACTAAACACAAGTGCTTCCAATCAAGCTTCATTCATTCATTCGTTCATTCATTATCTTCCACATAATCCACACAGGGTTGCAGACCAGCCGGCGCAAGAGCAGGAACAACCCGAGATGGGATGCCAGTCCATCATGGGGGCACACACACACAGGCATGCACACAGTCACACATTAAGGGCCACTTTAGAGACACCAATTAACCTAACACACATCTTTGAACTGTGAGAGGAAACAGGAGTACCCAGAGTAAACCCACACAGACACGGGGAGGACATGTGGACTCCACACAGAAAGGACCCAGGCCGCTCCACCCTGGGATTGAACCCGGGACCTGCGCGTGACATGCCTTCCTTACAGACCCTCCTATAGATTGCAGCGGCTCATTCAGTCGGCACCTGCAGCTCGTTGGACGCAATCATCATGCTTCATTTAAGAAGCATGAGCGTGACTGCGAACTTGAGCGTTAAGAACTTGAGCGTGACTGATGGTTGGTTTTTCAGCATGGTAACGCTACTTTAAAAGTCAGGTATTTTCACATATCTTGTTGTGCCTTTGTGTTTCTTTTTTCAAGTCTGCTTTCTTTTTTCAACACCAGCTTGGATCGCCACATCATGCTTCCCCGATGCACTGCCGTTGATAACCTCCACTTATCACTGCACTGCACCAGACTGACTATTAGCACTAGCACGCTTCATCACTGGAAATAAACTACACTGTTTGAAATGTATTACTTGGCTCTGGTCTTTTACCTGCACATTGGTTCTAGAACTGGAGGCTTCACCTCAGTGTGTCATAAAGCTAAAAGCACCACATGACTCCCTGGTTGTAACAGCAGAAGTTCTACCTCTGGAAGCAACAATAGGTTTCCTTATGCTGTAGAGGTTTACAGCGTCAGCAAAGGAATCATGCTTGGCATCATGGCAGAGGCAGAGAACAGACTCCGTTTCTGAGTGTGTGCATGTGTGTTTTTGTGCCCATGTTTATATTACAAAGTAGTAACCCTGAGAGAACCAACACTGCTTGGGTGGCCTGGGGGTTATATGTAGGAATTAAAATTTTATCTGTGTATGTTAACTTAGTAATAATAAAATGTAAGAACCAAATTTCTCCACAAAGAAAAGTAAGATCTGAAATTGTGGGGACCCACTAACTGCTTTAAAAAATAGAAACAGCAAACTTTCATGTAAAAAAAAGGAACAGAAGACCTGTTTGTGTGAGTGTGTTGTTGTTGTTTTTTTGTGAGTCTGTTATGCTGATATCTGTATTTCACAGAACTGTTTGTGGTCAGTTTCAGAGACAGGAGGATTTTGTTCTGGAGCCTTTTGACACTGGATTACAGGAACCAGCATCAAGCAGTATTTTTACTAATTGTAAATGCAGTTAAATTACTGAACTCATACACAGAAATGAATCGTTATTATTTTTGTAACATTTGGGCAAAATGGTATGTTGAAATGAAGAACAGCCTGTGCTGTACAAGGAACATAACTGATGCATTTCAGTACGGGCTGTAACCAGAAGATATTTATTATAAATTAATTATATTATTTATTATAACTATTAAGTATTAACTATTAACTAAGCAAAGTAATAAAATATGCCTTCTCATTATCAATTCATTTTTAATAAACATCAATACTTGCATTTCAGGTCTGCAACACATTTCAAATAGTAAGGATGGGGGGAAAGAGCAGTGTAGGGGTAGTAAGGAGGTAAAAGAATGAAATGGTTTCAAACGGGTCATGTCCACAAGTGACTGCAATAATGATTTGATAGCAGCCTTTAAAAAGCAGGATCCAAGAAAGCACAAGTCTGGGAATTAGGGTATGACGTAAACATAGTTTTATATATATATATATATATAGGTTCAATCCCAGGGTGGAGTTGTCTGGGTTCTGTTGTCACGAAACACCAGGTAAACGTGGCATTCGTAGTGCTTTTAATGTACAGCACACAAACACAGCGACAGGGTGATTGGTATATCCACAGTGAATGGGAGAAACCAGACAAACGGAGAGAGAGAGAGAGAGAGAGAGAGAGAGAGAGAGAGAGAAAGGAAGGGTGAGAGCAAAACGGCATAGAAAGAAAGAAGATGAAGGGAGCACAGAAATAGAAACGGAAAGACGAGAACCTTTTTCTGTCTCCAGGTCCACAAAGAGTCCAGACGGCCCATGCCCTGTTTCCAGTCCAGCAATAGGGTCCCTGAAATCCCATACGTAGCCTCAAGAAAGGCCAGGGAGGCCAGAACTGCCGCGGCCACTGCATTAGGTACAGGAACAGCCACCGCATTAGGTACAGGAACCGCCACCGAATTAGGAACAGGAACAGCCACCGTATTAGGAACAGGAACGGCCACCGCATTAGGAACAGGAACGGCCACCGCATTAGGAACAGGAACGGCCACCGTATTAGGAACAGGAACGGCCACTGCATAAGGAACAGGAACAGCCACCACATAAGGAACAGGTACTGGAGCTGATACCGGGACTGAGAAGGTCCATGCGTCCGAAGCTAGGGTGACCAAGAAATTGGAGGCAGGGAAGTTCGTGGTCATTGGCTCGGGGATGTCCACTGGATTGGAGACCGGAATGGTTATGTGTTCAGGCAGACCTGAGACAACTTAAGGGGAGGGTACCAGAAGGAGCTTGGAGCTAGGCATGGGCACAGTCTCAGCAGCAGGCACCACCACCGACTCAGGCATTGAAATAGAAAGAAACACCGGCTTTGAAAAAGGGATGGACTCTGGGGTGGTTCCAGCCTTGGGCACTTTGGGAGCGGCGGGCTCCACTCTGGGATCAAGGCCACAGGAGCCAGGACCGCAGCAGAACCCAGTACTGGGGCGGTCAGCGGGTCTGAAGCTGGACACGGTTAAGTGGTTAGTCTGAGTATTCTCTGGGGAAGACTCGGTCATCAGCGCTTGGGAGGTACCAGCATCGGGGGCTGGGATTACCACTGCATCCGGAGCTGGAGCCACCGCAGTCCAACATGGTAGCCAGGGTCCTGTTTCCTGTTTTCCTACATCTCTAGGGTTTATAGAGAATGGTCCAAAAAAGCGAATATATCCAGTGAGGGCAGTTCTAACAGGAGAATGATCAGACTGGTTTGAGCTGAACGGCAACAGTAACTCAGTAACAGTAACCACTCACTATTAGGTATGATTTAACCTTGGCTTAGTCTAGTCAGTTTAATTTTCGATCCTTTTTTTTACAGTTTGTTTATAAGCCATTAGCGAATCCCCGAATTTAGTTTCAGTCTGGCTTTATCTTCACTATAACTGTTTCCCACTTTTTATTTTTGCAGGTAACTTTTTCAACTCTTATAGAGGCTTACAATCCAGCTCTATACAGCATCAGAAAACCACCCTGTGAGCTAAGAAAAGGCACAGTTCACACATGCACTCTAAAATTGGACAATATAAATCTGAAACTATGTTGTCTGGTCTGGATCCAACCTGCATTGTATTCTCGGTTCAAGTCATTGCTTGTATTGTAATGGAGTGGGGAGGATATCACACTATGTCAAAAGCGAAAATATCCTGAAACTGTTTTTTTTGAACGCCACAGTGAGTTCTTAATTCTCAAATGATTCTCAAAAGCACCTCTGAGCTCACAAATCTGCATCAACTGTGCAATGATATCACTTAAACATGAAGAACCATTTCTGACAAATGTTTCCAGCACCTTATTGAATGCATGCCTTAAAGACTTGAAGAAAAAGCAAAGTGTAACTAATAAAGTAGCTGGGGTGTATGAGAGAAGTATAATGCAGTGTTACACATGATCTCTAATGGATCAGCCACGCTATGTACTGCAGAGTGATTTCATCCAGCTTGATAATGCTGGCACACACACACACACACACACACACACTATGCACTGTCACTTGTCATGAGGATTTGAGCTCTCTGGCATGGAGGAACTAATGCCTAAGAGCAGGTGTTAAATTTGGTGTTATCACTCCCACACTCTATTATATGGTCACTGGAAATTCAGTATGGCACCACATGGGAAAAACTCTGAGGATCTTAAAAAATAATTATTGCTATACATAACTATGGGCTAGGCCTAAAAGTGAGCTGCAGCATGGTGGCCAAGACCATACAGTGGTTTAACAGGACTGGTTCCAGTCAGAACAGGCCTC
>JAYJMA010164090.1:0-13538 GCA_036873895.1 Parotocinclus cabessadecuia
GAGGACACAATTTGGCCATTTATACTTAGGGTTGTACTCACTTTTGTTGCCAGTCGTTTAGCTATTAATGGTTGTGTGTCGAGTTCTCTTGAAGGCACAGCAAAGTTACAAAAATTAGAATTACAAAAATTAGAATTACACACCAGAGGTACAAGGGGACAATAAGCAATAAAAAGTAAATAGCCTGGTGTTTCTGTGTGGGTTCTGAGGTGATTTGACTCCGATGTAATTCTTAATGTAATTCTCAGTATTAGATGCTGAACAAAATCGTAGAAAACTTTAGAACAGCTAAAACGGACAATGAGGTTAAAAAAGAGGCGTGCCAAATAAAGTGAGCCCTTAAACCTTTCGTATTTGTAATTGTTCTAGGTCCATACTCGAGAACAGGCTGCACCATGGCGTCCGACTTTTCCTCAAAGTACTACAATTCCACTAACGTATCAGACGATGAGACGACGACGACGACGACTCCTGCCGCTTTGGGTATGTCACTGAAAACGGTAGTGCCAGGTGGGGATGAGCTCGTCATTAGTCATTAATCACCAGTATTACACGTTGTAGCAACATTGATCTTCCCTTGACTGCCAGGTAAAAACAGATTTCTGACCTTCATATGCATCATTGCGACTGCCTTCCTAATCTTGATCATCGTGGTGGCGTTAATGGGGCTGAAAAAGTGAGTTGAATTCCAAATTGGTGCAGAAGCAAAGGGCTTGAATCGGAGGTGCAAAGAACTTAATAGATCCTAATCCGTCACCTTCAGGTACAGGGTCCTCACGAAAAATGCTAGGGATCTACAGGCTGCAGAACGAGTGAATTTGCGTCTTCCATCGGCTCAGGCTGGTGTCGGAGCGCCAAGCCCTGTCTTTGAGCAAAATCATACAAGGGTAATGGAAGCCACTTTTACTCCCAACTCTTTCTTTAAATGGCTAGCACAGTGTCAGCTTTAAGATCTCTGTGAGGATCCCAGTCGGAGGTAACGCGTGTGTGTGTGTGTGTGTGTGTGTGTGTAAACTGTATGGTACTTAGTAATAATAACGGCTGTCTCCATCTATTTCCCAGGAATCTTCATTTAACAAGGCTGATCTCACTATGTATGAACTTGTCAAAGCTGGACGAGAAGCAGTATTGCATAAAGCAAGAATTACCCATGGCACTTTCAATGGCCACACCCAAGTCATTTGCAAAACCTACAAAAAGGGTATAGGACGTTAATGTACGGGCACCCAAAATCTGAGACCAGTGGTGACAATGCTTCTGCGCTGCATTGTTTTCAGAATTTCACAATGCAGTATTTAAAGGCAGGCAGCGTGCACTTTTTTATCCATACATGACATTCCAAAGAGCATCTTGTGATGTTCCTGAATGCTTTCTGGGTTTTAGGCCGTGACTGTAGAGGATATATAGCAATTCTCCAGGCCTGTTTGAAGCTCACCAGTAACCATCTGGATGATCCAGAGGAGGTATTGGAAGGTCATGTGGTCAGATGAGACCATCATTCTTTAGTGGTGTTTTTTTTCTGCAACGGACACAGGATGACTGCACCGTGTGGATGCGGTCATGTGTTGTGAGATTTTGGCCAACAACCTCCTTTCCCCAGTAAGAGCCTTGAAGATGGGCCGAGGCTGGGTCTCCCAGCATGACATTGGCCTGAAACACACAGCCAGGGCAACTAAGGAGTGGCTCCGTAAGAAGCTTTTCAACGTCCCGGAGTGGCCAAGCCAGTCTCCAGACCTGAACCCAGTATAAAAGCTGAAACTCGGTGTTGGCCAGCGACAGCCCCGAAACCTGAAAGATCTGGAGAAGATCTGGGGTCAGAATCCCTGCTGAGCTACAGGAAACGTCAGACCGCTGTCATTGCGAGCGAAGGTTTCTGTAGCAAATATCAAGTTCTGTTTTTCTGACCTCTCCATTCTTTGTAGTCGGGAAAACTGTCGTAAATGTTGATGTTGTTCCCCGCAAGTGTGAATTACTGAATTGGAGAAAATAGAAGCATTTTCACCAGAGGCCTCAAACTTTTGGGCCCCGATCTATACATTGCTTTCTGGGATACAAAAGCACTTCATGTCAATTCTTACGTTGTTGGTACGTTTTCTGCGCTCTGTGTTTTAGGTGCCAGGCGCGAGCGGGTCGAAAGTGAGGTCTTGATCATGCGGAAACTGAGCAAACACAATAACTTGCTGCAGCTAGTGGACTGGGACATCACAGGCAGTAAAAACCTTTTGATGTCGCTGTAAAATTAATGAGTGTCCTTTTTTTTTCCCTTTCTTTTAACGTAGACACATGATGACATTAGTGTGTAGGAATGCAGGTCCAATAACATCTTGCTGCAGCACAGCTGAACGACGATGGAACCCGATAAAAACCCAAATGAGGAGTAGTTTGTTTTAGCTAGCCTCTGTGCCTTTTTATTTGCAGTGGTGAGGGTTTTGTTGACTGTCTTTCTACTGTAGAAACCACATAGGCTTGTTATTAACTTTGAAACAAACTTTAGTTTTGCGCCGTTTAACTTTACGGTTATATAAAAGTTCGTGTTTTCTTGTTTATTGTTTGTCTAGGTCGCGTTAGACATGCTTTTATAATTTTGATTTTGATTTGTCCCGTCCAGGCCTAACGGTGCACGTTATGCCAATTCCTTCACAGGTTACTTGAGTAATAGCGCCCTCTTGTAGAGACTTTACAAACTGCAACACATTCTATGGTATCCACTGCTCTGCAATAAAATGCACTGAGTGGTATCTTTTTTAAGCCTTTGTGTTCCCGTGTCAATATAACTTAGAAACATGGTGCGCTTACTGTGTATTTTTGTCCCAGCTCCATTCATGTTAATCATGGAACACGTACGGCACGGGAGCCTGCGCAGTTTCCTGCAGACGAATAAAGACAGCCTGTGCAAAGATGCCGAGCTACAGAAACTCTTCATCATTGCAACTCACAGGATAGCACATGCCATGAAGCACCTGCAGTCCAGAATGGTACTTCCGGTTCTGCCTTTATCTAGTACTGCCACCATCGGTGTTACATTGCTTGTTGTGCTGTTAACAGATCATGCACTGTAACCTGACACTGAGGAATATTCTGGTGCACAGTTTTCCCCATGAAGTGAAAGTGAGTGAGTTTGGACTGGCTAGAGACGTCACGTGCAGACATGCCAGCTCCGGAAAGACCTGCAATGTAAGATACTAAAAATGTAATACAACCCCCGATCAGAAAAGGCGAAGAATAATAATATTATTAATAATAATAATAAAACAACAAGAACAAAACGCAGCGTCGTTTACATTTACATTGACCTTTAGTTTATTGCAGACAATACGAACTATTTCATGTTCAACACTCAGAGGTTCCACTCTATTAGTTTGGGCTGCTCTTGTGTCTCCTGACAGAAACATGTTCCCATAAGATGGTACCCTCCAGAATATTTCAAAAACCACTACTATGGATTTAAAGGAGACGTGTGGTCGTTTGGAATAGTCCTTTGGGAAATGCAAACATTTGGTAAGACACGATCAACTCTATAATCCCTCATTCTTTACACGTAGGATTCTTTAATATCCAAAAATGAACCCTTAATGATAATCCTTTAGGACTTTTGCCCTACCCAGACCTGAAAACATCAGAGGAAATAGTGTGCTATGTGACTGCTGGCCACAGGAACGAAGAGCCGGAAGACTGCAGTCCTGAGATGTGAGTCGCTGTGGTTCCTTCCTGACGCAATTTATTATAGAACCATGTTAAGTGAGGGTTGCTAGCACTTAATTATTGTAGTTTTATTATTGCGTATAGTTTAACTGTCAGACATATCGAAAGAGTCCTGAGTCACCGGTGACAGAACCCATTACATTTCTACAAGTTTTTACATGCATTTTTCTTTACGTTTCCAGTTTCAAGTCATACAAATCAGCTTTTTAATGTTGAGATGTGTTTGCTGCTGTAGCTCATTTGTTTCAGCTGTAGTCCGTGGTGCTGTATTTCAGAACAGAGAAGGGAACTCGCTGAGAAATGTGCAGAAGCTGTGAGAAACAAGAGCATTTAACTTTGGTGACTGGCAGCTGCTCGTCTTCATCTCCGTGTTTCTAAGTAGCCCAGTGGCTGCTGAACATTGCTCAGCATTCGGTCTGCTCGCGACGATGCTGCATCAAAGTCCGTTTGCTTTGACGATTGAGATAAGAAGAGTTAAGAATCATAATAGGAAATAAAAATCTGGTCACAAAGACAGAAAACAGTTTGAGCACACCTTTGAGTGTCAGAAAAGTTTGACTATGGCCAACGTCCAGTTTCACTGAATGTAATGTGGACGTGATACGTGATACGTAGGTAGCTGTATTAGTTAAATAGGGTAATAACTTCAATAAAAAGGATGATAAGCTAACTGGACCATGAATGTACAGTCGTTTTGAGAATGGCGCAGGATTTGGTTTTGAGGTGGTGGTTTTCTTAACTCTAGGGTGATCAGATGAAATCAGAAAGCCGTTCCCTGCCAGGTAGACCGACATTCTGCAGGAAATATGGGGATTAGACAGCAGAGGACTGGGGTAACCTTTTCTCTAGGGAAGCCCCCATCAGACTCTTTAGGACATCTCAAAAAATGATTGCCTTGAGAAGCAAATATGAGCATTACCGTGAGTCCTGTGCCAGGCAACGAGTGAAGCATCGTGATAGCATTCATGTTTTGGGGTGCTTCTCGTGTTCTTCGTCATGAATAAGGAATCAAGACATCCTCCGATCCAGGAGCAGTTTGGAGATAAACCATTTGGATGCTTTTTTGTGAAAAAAAACAACTGTATATACGAACCGAAGTTATGCAGCACATACCCATATTCTGTTCGTTACCTATATAGAGGTTCACATTAAAAATATATTTGTTTGGGATAAACCTTTTACGTGGCAAACTAGACTTGTATTGGAAATGTGTTTAACAAAAACCCTTAAATAAAAATGGAGATACGAAGGAGAAACATGATTTTTTTTTGTAGGTGATATTCAAACCTAATTTCGCCAGAGGCAGGGTACGATCTAGGGTGTGGTCCACTGTTTCACAGTGCTCAAGTGAAGTGTAAGAGCTGGATCTGTTGAATCTAGGATAAGCGTCTGGTACGTACACTGTGTGTATTGTAGGCTCCAAATGATGAAAGATTGCTGGCAGGACCGCTACTCAATGCGACCGTCCTTTACAGATATAGTCCTAGTTCTGGAAAACATTCTAGAAGTCGCCAATGTAAGTATCCTTTGGGATCCTATTATTAAATTCTGTTATTTCGAAAAAGTATTATATGTTATCTATTATAATATCTATTAACCATCATTTTTCTTTGTGTTTGTTTCCATTTTAGGACTATATAAACTTCGACAAGGGCAGTCTTGCTGGCAGGTCTCAGGAATGAAATGGAACTTGGAAGGATTTACTCAGATCTTGGGCTTAGGATCAGATGTACACCACCGTTCACTACTTTTAGTCAATTCCCTCTCTTTGGCTGAGTCTAATCTATCACACAAGACCAAGTGTGAGATCCAACACTTGCTGCCTCCAAGAACCTTGAAATCGGCCGCTAAGTCTTATTCAGACTGCAGTTCGTGCCTGATCTGAACGCTCATGATTGGCTAGTGTGTTACCTTGATCATTGAATGAAATCTGATCTGATCTGATCTTAAAGCATGCAGACAGCAGGGCATTTCGTGATCTCCCAAGGCCATAAGGAACGCCAAGTTAATGTGACAGGTATTCCATGCAGTCTGTAATTAATTTCCAGTCTTTTTAATTGTAAATGTAAATAACTTTTCAAACAGGGCTTAAACTCCTGCGCATTTCTGAGTGGGTCTCCTCTCACTTTACAGATGCATGTATTCACACAAAAGGTGTGTGTGTGTGTGTGTACTTCAGTGGAATCCATTGGTTGGACCATGGCCCACTGTGACCCAGAATTAGACTGAGTGAAAGCCTGTATTTGTCGTTTTGTACTTCTACACAGATTAATGATAAACCTAATAAACCATCTATTTATGTTTGATCCATTTACTATTTTTGTAATTTCTCTTTTCATATAGCACATTGACTGCCTGAGGTTCCTTCAAAATGAGCCATGTTTTCTTTATACTGTTTGCCTAATCTTACTCGTAGCTGTAAATATATAGATTATTATTATTGGTATTAATAATACCACCACCAATAATAATAATAATAATAATAATAATAATAATAATAATATATCTGCTTTGGGTCTATAGACTGAATAGACAGTGTCGCCTTTAACGACCTTATAAACTGCTGTTTACTATAAACAAGTCGGTATGTTTTTTAGCAGGAATGCGCACTGGGACGGCCATAATCTGTCGCAGCTTCGGTACATTTTACATTTAACCCTCATTATGGTAACAGAATCAAAATAATTCGTCTCAGCATCTTGTTTTATTATCAAAAAACAGGCTAGAAAAGAAAACCCGAGGGAAAATCACTATAGCAGCAATAAACGCTCCGCCTGCTCCTCCTCTGACGCGGAGACGATGGAGTAGTGTGTGACGTTGGCAGAGTTCACTCGCTGTACCAGGGCTGTTCGACTCTGCGATGTGTAGGAGCCGATTCAGATTCTGACTAAAGATCTTGGGGATGCATGGAGTCGATTCCACAAAATTCCATGTTGGCACGCCCGAACTCTGGACCTGCAACTGGGAATCGACTCTGGGAATCGACTCGCAGCTCACATGAATGCAGAGAGCCAGTCACCGTTTCTGTATCGGACGGTATTTGTTTCTCTTAGCTCAGCAATAACACTAAGTGGATATTAATGAAGAACGTTTGAAAAAAAGGTAGGTGAACGTGTCGTTTATATGATTAGTCATCTCAATCTCCGACATATGTAACGGTTGTTGGGTGAGAGGGTGTTGTACTGATGATCACAGTCAAGATCATGGAGGATAAACTGGTAGCGTTAGCTAGTAACGTTAACGGAACGAGCTCGATGGCATTTAGCGAACTAGCACAGATAGCCACCTTAAACGATTTATATAGAACTATGTGCCTGTAAGGGCGATGATGAATTAGTAGTCATAATGTTATAAGATGCTTGTCCGTTGTAGTGAGATAGATAAGGTTGGTCTGTGCCTCGGGTGGCTAAGCTAATTGCGCAGCTAACGGTACGGCCCAGGCTAGCTGCTGGTTATGTTATTCCTGAGGCCGGCCACGCGCTGTAACTCTGTAACTCATTACAGTATTACTATCACTGTCTGGTTAATAATTAATAACATGTTGTCTGTGGCTCTATTAACACCCAAGACACGAATTGCTTTCTTGAAACGTTACGGATTTAACTGCTAGGCCTTGGTTTTTATACAGTCTAATTAGCACAAACAGACCCAAACCACATAAGCCGTTCAATGTGCTGTTGTTATTTCACTTACTTCTACAGCTGTGCGCCGTTTAACGTCCGCATTACGTTCACTGAAACAGAGCAATGACTGAAGTGGATGTTGACCGGACATTACCATAGCCACGTAGTATAGTAGTTCACGTGCTTTCCATACAGCGTTTTATTTGAAACAATAATATTTAGGGAAATCTAAGACTGTACGACTTTAATCACTTGCCAAAATAAAACTATACGAGGATTTCGCATGCCTTTCGAGACTCTGCTTCTGTCTTTTGTGTCAGCGGGTGTCACAAGGATTCACTTCTACTAGTGGTTTGTCATTCAGACCTGAATTAGATGCATGTAAGACGTATTTATATTTCCATTCGTAAAGCTTCGTAGCTCTTACGCTGAACACTATGCTGCAGTGCCATTGGGCACATTTAGTGAGCGCGTTGGTCTAAAGTATCCTGCGCTTTGTGCCTCACCTGTAGTGTTAAACTCGTAATGAATCGAGCCCTGGTGAAACTGTGGTGGCTGTTATTTTGGTGAAAGGCACATTTCATGGCTGGGTGGGGAGGATGTGGAAACTCTGGTGCCTGTCTCTGGAGAATTCATGGTAGGATAGAAGTTGGAAAAATAGCCACGTCCTGCTACATAGTAGTTTGTTTTCAAGTGTACCTGAAAGCGAAGCAGAATCTAAATCTTTTTGCGTTAAGGTTAGGCTCTTTCGCACCGGTGGAACTTTTTATATTCCTTGCAGTTGTTAGGGAAAGTTTTCCTTCCTTACAAGTTTGCACATAGGTTTGGACCTATGAATTATTGTAGTTCTTCAGATCTGTGTATAGATAATGTTTTAGCTCCTACTTCAAGGCAGGATCTTTTCTTAGCCCATAGGAACTGGTGAGAGATGGTACATATGAGTGCAGCCATTTTAAAATATACTTGGTCCAGCGATATAAACGGCGTTCTTCGCACTAAAAATGAACCGAGAGGGAAGTTCAGACTTTATTGATCCCACGTTCATATAGGAATTGAGTCGTCTAAGCAATTTGCGTTGCCAGTGTGAGCACAAACACGAAAAGGCCCAGGTATTAACGTAATTCTCAGTGGAGCTATGTTGGGGGAAGTTCCTCCCAACTTAGTTCCTAGAACTCTTTGGTGTGAAAGCGACCATTGTAAGCAAACTCGATGTTTTTTTTTTTATTTTTTTTTTTTTAATTAATTAATTTAGCGCTGCTGAGATCTCAGACCACTTGTTCACACCTTGACTTCATTGTTGTTGCTCTTTGGCTCTGCTAAATGTTCTACGAAGCAAATGAGAAGAGAATGCAAGGCGGAAGAATTTTATTTAGACACTTTTTGTCTATTTGAATGAACAAAGCTATCGCTTGAGGGAGTAGCAAGAAAATAAGGAACCTATGGTGTAAGAAATGGACATGAAAGCTTTGGAAGGAACGACTTTGTTCTGAATTAATAATAGTTCTGAACCGAAACATTTAAACTTATGGATGTGTGGGTAAAACCCATGATGATCACTGAACTAAATTTAGGCTTGAGGCTTTACCCTGTACTCGGCTCGTATATCCAGCAGCCAATATAAGAGCTAGAGAGCCGTATCAAGTGCAGGGCAATCGCTCGCAAGAAGCTCTGGAGATGGCCTGAGTTTGGTTTGTTTGCAGATAGGGTTGGAGGTTCTGAGCTCATTTGATGTGTTCGTGATTCAGCAGTCTGAAATGCTTCAATTACAAAAACGCTCGGTTTCTTACACAGTTGCTTGTCCTTTTCAGGGGCGCCCAGCTCTGTGCCATGTCTTTGGAGAGCTCTTCAGACCTGGCCAACGAGAACACGTGTGCGCCCTCATCACTGAGCCTCGACCTGCACTGCCCGCACAACGCCCTGCTGGACACGGAGCTAGGCCCAAAAAGTAAAGCTAAAGGCCTGTGCACCTCTTCTTCCAAGAGCCGCCAAATCTACGCTAGCACCACCACCTCCCAACTCCTAAGCGGCGTCATGGGTGGCCTAGACGATGACGTATCCCAGCAGCAACTCGAGGAAGAGCGGGCAAGGAATCAAGAGAACGAGCAGTGCCACGGTGTCTCTGGGAGCAACGCCAAATGGGTGAAAGAAGGCCAGAACCAACTGCGCAAAGTCGCTGAGAAGCAACAGGATCTGAACAGAAACCCAGACCAGAACCTTAATTTGGTGGAAAATGAGAACGAAAGCCCAGACGTGAACCCAAACCATAACTGCATGCTCGAAGAGCAAGAACACGATGCAGAAAACAACAAGAACTTAAAAGTGCTCTGCTCAGACCTAGATGTCAATAACTCTGCCAACAAGCCTCTTCTGATTGATACCTCCGAGGTTCCTAAAAGCAAGGACCAAGAAGATGAGGAGGAGGAGGAGGAGGATGAGGAGGATGAGGAAGAGGAGAGTCTCCCTGGCAGTGGTGGAGAAAAGGACACGGACTCCTCCGAGGCTCAGAGCAGTAGCAGTGATTCTAGGAAAGGTGATGATGGAGGAGGCAGAAACAGATGCCTGCTGTTCAGCAAGAACGGAGCTCCCAGTGACGAGGACTCCAGCTGCATGTCTCTGTCCCAGGGCAGCACGACCACCAGCACTCCTGATGGAGATCCAGGTAGCTCATACAGCTTTCTCTACTTTCTTTTTTAGCTTACAGCTATTGTCCTGTTTAAAGAAAAATGAAGGCGAGTAAAAACTTTAAAAGCCTGCAAGGTGGATATTCTTTAGCTTTAGTCATTATTAAAATAAGGTAACTCGGGTTAAAATATTAGCCGGATTTTAGTGCCAGGTGATTTGCATCCAGCTTTCCATGTTATCCCATGCTTTGTAATATTCTAATTAGGGATGCTCCGATCAAGTTTTAAGCTGCCAATTCCGATACCGATCTCCCTTGAGTAGCGATCACTGTCGATCAACCATACCAGTCACATTATTATTAGTGTGTGATGAGCCGTAAACTCACCATAATCCGTAAATGCATCATACCATTTAAAGAATAAACTAGTGTTTGTTTTTTTTTATTATATATGGGTCATTAAACCTATTAAATTAGTCGTTAAAGCTTTTTTTTGTGATTTCCACGCAAGGTATTTTTATCGTTGCATGTGTTGCAGGATGCAGACTTTCCGAGACAGTGTAAAAGGTGCAGACGGCAGACGTGTTTGTTTACGCCTGCGCAGTGTAAAGGAAAGGGGGCGGAGACCCAACACTGCACACAGGGCCTCTGTAGGATTTCTGATCGGCCGTGAAAGGCATTGATCAGCACACGTCGATGACGTGGAAAATTGGCCGATAACGATCGGACACCACTAATTGTAATAAATATTGCATTTAGAGAGTTGAACTTGGAGACCCTTTTGTGTCTCAGCATGCTCTCTCGAGAACAAATTAAACAGAGGTGTGACTGGAGAAACCAATATTGCTGTTATGTATGCATTTTGCGGTGTGATCTTTAACAGTTTGCCCAAGAGTTGTTCAACAATACCGCGGCTGGCAGGGTGGAACTGATGCCCCGTCAAACCTTTTTCTCTTTTGTACAACGTCGGATAAAAATTTCATCTGTGCACCAAAATGATTTGGTGGTTCTGAGTGAAAATGTCAGAGAAGGAATGTCCATGCCAAGTTGGACCAGCGAGTGAAGAAGAATGCAAAACTCCAGGGAATCTGACGGGGCATTTATGGATCAGATCGATTTATTTACGTCGCATCAGTATTGGCCTGTGCTCCTGACAGTAGCAATGCCATTTAGAGACAATCACGCTGGACCAGAGCGAGAGAGAGAGTGAGCGAATACCTGGAGTAAACGCCCACAAACCCACAGAGGATATGCAAACTGTGTTCTGCTCTTTTAGTTCATTTGCTTCCCAAGCAGTCGACAATAAAGCCCAGACTAAAGCGCTCGAATGGCTTGGAAAATGCACATGCCAAATTGGGGAAAATGTTAAGGATTTACGTGTAACGTTTAATAATTTGTAACGTACTCGTTTTTTCCTTTTCGGTAAAGCATGAAAAATGAAACGAGTTTCTTTCCCCCCCCACTGCCTTCTCATACTCACCTTGCGCTGAATATTAGAGTCTTACTGGGACCGCAGTGCATTTGAGACAGATTCAGACCTACCTGCTGGGTGGATGCGGGTGAGGGACACGTCTGGCACCTACTACTGGCACATTCCAACAGGCACTACACAGTGGGAGCCCCCGTCTCCGCTGGAAGAGGGTGCCGTGCCAGAGAGACCTTCCAGCGCCTCCCCTGCCATTACACCCTCAGAGGAACCACAGGTACGATCAGAATGGAGTGTAAACATAAGTATAGAAAGTTTCTGTGTCTGTCCGTTACTCTCTACATCAAGCACTAAACATATTGCGCATCTAGATTACATGGAATGGTGTGGGCCGTCAGAACAGATTCAACGATGACCTGTGGAAGGTAGGTGGAGGGATTCTCGTTTCAGCTTGTTGTTATGTAATAGTACTGTTTGCTTACTGTAGATGTAATTGCGGACTTTCTTTTACAATTGCGCGCTTTGCTGTCGTTCCGCGCTTTAGGAGGAGGACGTAACTTCCGATCAGAGTTTAAAGGAATTCGAGGGAGCTACTCTGCGCTATGCCTCTATCAACCTCAGGTATAGCTTGTTTCATTTTTTGAAGGCTTGATGTGGTGGAATAAGATTTCAAACTTCATGATTCCGGAACGTCGTTCTAATTCTGAAGGCAGAATTGATTTTCCCATAAGGAGTCGTGTAAATGGGATTCATTTGTCCTTCACAACTCCCACAGGATGTTTTTTGCACCTCTGTTTGTATTTAATTAATGTCTGTAAGAATGAATAAGGGAAAGTGATCCCGAGAGTGTGAATGTGTCTGAAAGTGCACCCACAGTAATATAATATACATGTACATAATATGCCTATGGTCCTTATTTCTTTTTTTCCCTTGTGGGTTTTGGGGCAGTCGGCATTATCGACGTGACCAGATAACCTTACTCGGAGCGACCTGAAGCGTTTCGTATGCTTCTTAGTAGTTCAAATAAGCAGTAACCCAAGAACACAGTGCAGATAAATCCAATCGTAAGCGCAACCCGCTAAACATGCAGTTGCATTTTCAGTCTTCACTTAAGTGCTGAGCGAAGAACCTTTAGTTCTTTAGTTGCCGCTGGAAGAAACAAGATGCTTCATTCAAAAGGGAGGAACACGGAGAACAGACTTGATGCTATTAAGTAAGTTCCAAGTCCAAGTGTCTTAGATAGTACGAGGTACAGAGCGTGGTTTGATGGGCATTTCAACCTTTATTTTTTTGTTCCACATTGGTGGTCGATCAAATCCAGATGGACCGTTCGTTGTTCTAGTAAAGAAGCGTTTTCCCGAGGTTTCACTGCATTGGTCCAGTGCTGAGCTGTAATGGAAAAGCACCAGTCACATTAAAACCACACACGGACCAAATAATAACGATGATGGTTATCTTGTTACAACAGCATGTGCTTAAACCAATTTGCTGTACCGATTTTAGGGTACCAATTTAGAGCAATTGCATGTTTTTGGAAGGAAACAGCAGTTAACCCGTGTGGACACGGGAAGGACTTTCAAAATCACACCGGTTTCCAGTGTTTGGATTAAACCAGAGATCTTGCTCCCTCTCCCTAGCTGCCCTCCTCTCTCTGCGGTATTGACATAATTGTTAATGGATGCAGCGTACGTTATAATTGAGACGTCTGTGATTTAATGCCTTGGCACTGAAACTAATATTATATTTAAGATCGTGTCATGTTCGTTGCAGTGAACGGTGGTCCATTGAGGAAGTAAACAGTTGTGGTTGGTTTTAAATAGGCTTCTTCCCCCCCCACCCAATCCTTTTTGTGTCTAGTTGTTCTCAGACAGAGGGAGAAGCAAAACCGAACGCGTACAGCCCTGACGGGGAGGCCAAGGTATGAGCCTCGACCAAACTTTTGAAATTTTGACACTAGCACCAGTCTTCTGTAGAGTCCTTCTGTAACTGTGCTGCTACTCAAACCCTTGTGTTGTGTATTGTGTTGGGTTGTGCTGTGTGTGTGTGTGTGTGTGTGTGTGTGTGTGTGTGTGTGTGTGTGTGCGTCGCAGTGATTTGCCGTGCGATCTCTGGGCTGGGTGGAGATATCAGAAGAAGAGATGGCACCTGGCAAGAGCAGCATTGCCGT
>JAYJMA010164100.1:0-13537 GCA_036873895.1 Parotocinclus cabessadecuia
CCCTTAACCCACAATTGCTTAAAAATGTAAGACTGTATTAATTGTAAGTCGCTCTGGATAAGAGCGTCTGCTAAATGTATTTAGAAATTGTCCAGATCAGCCGAGTCCAATGCGTCCGACTGAAGTAACCTTTTCTACCATTATTGAATATCAACAATCCAAATCAGACCTTTCTCTGCATGCCTGAATAACATTGGCACTTTAACAGGGGAAAAACACGTTCCCGCTCACTGATTCCTGGCAAGAAGAACGGCGCGTTTGCTTTAACTGTTTGATTACCTTAAACTGTTTTGGTTGTGCAGTCCACATTTTGGTTTGATTCTTAAAATCTACTTTTTGCTGTTTCTTTATTGATCCTATTTTGCCCAGCACTGAAGACCAAAGGTTCGCCCAGATGGTCTTATTTCCTCGCTGGAATGAAAAGCAAGTATTTTTTGATGGCTTCCCAAACTTGTGAACACAGCCTAACCATAGATCTCCCACTGGTTATCTCTTCAGTTCAGATTTTAATCCCTAAGCTCAGCAGCTTTTTCATTTTCATATCCTGTCCCTGAAAATCCAAAGAATCCATTGGGACATAATGACTTCTGGCTACTTAATTGCAGTGTCATTGCTCTGTAAAATCAACTTTTGTTTGACTTTGTCCTTTCATATGCACCAAGTTTACATTTACAGTTTCAAACACTTCCAGAGCGACTTGCACTGAAGCAGTTTAGGGATTTTGCTCACAGGTTCCACAGTGGTACTTTAATGAAGATTGATTTTAGAAACTTCTTATTAGTAGTCCAGAGCCTTAACCACAGAGCAACTCCGGTCCCTTAATGCTTTAGGAATAAAAACCTAGTAGGCCTTCACTAACATTACCGCAGTCATTTCTCTGCAGGTAAGCAGAATCTGGACAAATTAGCAATAAGCAGACGTTATTAAATTACACTCGTGGCTATACCTCTGACATAACACTGTCCCATATGTTTAGCACTATGTGTTCAGAGCAGGTGCCCTACAGATGGCCTCTCCAGCATGAAGCACATTAGCTTATGCAAAAAAAGCAAACAATTCGGACACGTCCGCTAGACTTGTCCATGAAAACCTGTCTCGCATCGCTTGCGTGCAGTGTTTTCACAAGATGGTGGAGCAGACGGCCCTTGCATTAGCAGAGATGTGAATTAGACAGCAGCTATTTTTGAGGGCCATTAACCGCATTTACTAAAGTGCCTCATGAGTAATCTGTTTTCAGATAATGATGAATTCTTGACGATGGAGGGCTTGAAATGAGGCTCGACACCGAGCAGAGGCACAGAAACAGGTAAGCCTCAAGTGCTCAATTACATTCTAATTATGTTTCCCATACTAAAGTCTCGTACAAAAGTTTGGACATCCCTGTTCAACTGAAACGCTTTGCTGATTCCAAATGAAATCTGCTTACATGACCAATAGAATAAATCCATGTTATACATCTCAGGTATGCTATAGGGTTTAAATTATGCTTTGAATGCTTTCTTGTATTTTACACCAACTTCTGACCCGGCAACATTAAAGACTACGATCCTGACCATTTGACGCTTGGCCTAAACGTCAGCAGGTCGTCCTGACCGTTTCTACATGCTTCCATTCATTAAGTTGATGCCCTCAGATTGACCAGTTCGATTTTTGCATTAGCAAGCGGTTGAACAGGTGTGCCTAATAAAGTGTCCGGTGAGTACGGAAATCCAAACGTGAAACGTTACTGATAGTATCTGTTTCAAAAACACAGAGATAAAAGTATAGACACGCTACCATTCAAGAAGTCTCAAAACCTTTATCCAACGGTTATCCAACTGTCAAATCCACCTTGCAAACATCTGCTTCCTTTAGACGTTCCATAACTGGCGCAGGCTGCACATCTGTCCTGGAGCATATGGTGTCAGGGAGACAGGGAGGGGAGGTATGCCCTAAAACCAGCTGGAAGTTCACTAACTGGGGAGATTTCTTACATAAGATACACAGCTGATGGCACGGGGCAAATCGGAAGGGGGACAAAATGTGTGTGAAGAGAGGGGGAAGACTAAAATACAGTAGATATCTGTGGACCTCAGACCACTCCTGTCTCGAGAGACCTGCAGTGAACATAGTTTTGCCTTCAGGAGCATGAGGTAACAAATTCAGCTCAGGCAGAGTAATGATCCTAATTTTGACTTGGGATTCTGACATTTCTGAAGTAGCCCGTTATCGAAAGAGCTCAGAAACCGGTGTAAAAAAAAAAATCAGTCGCAGTGCAGAGTCACCTACATGATTGTGCTCCGAGACCCAGAGGTACGAGGGCAGCGTCTCAAACTTAAGCTTCTCAAAATTGAGACCCAGACTTTATTGTTTTCAAAGCTCTAAATGCGTCGAGATCCTGCTCTGACAGTTTGGATAAGAAGGTCAGAACCCCGGCTCAAGCTTCTCATTATGAAGGTCTCATCCTAATATTATGCTTTATAACGCTTTCCCCAGCAATGTGTACACTAAAACAGACGAACCCCAAATTCGCCTGGGGCCCAGTGTGCCGGGTGAACTGTGAACCTAAAGACGTATCGTGACTAGGATGGGAAGACGTTGCACCGACTGGACACTCGATTAACAAATGGCTATAGGTGAAACATTTGGCAACAGAAGTTTGATGCCAAGCCATAATGAGATGCCAAGTCACAAGAGCAAAACATATGACACGCTACATCAACTGTACACATTAGAGTCTCGGGGCATTAGGGGCATGAAATGGCGGCTTGCAGAGTGGTGAGTCAAACAGCCAGTGCAGACGAGTGTGCGGTTAAAATTTTTTAAAACAAACAGAAATAGATTCAATTAAAATTAAAACAATGTTCGGCAAATAACATGGCCTCGCTGATCGCTTCCCTTAAACCCTGCAACACTTGTAACACCGTAATATTATGACATGTTTATAAATGGCCGTGAGACGCCTGAGGTCATATTAATTCCTAACATCTAAAATAGCTTTGAAAGAGCAAAACTAGGCCAGGACCAAATCAGAAACAAGATGATCCTCTCATAAACTAATCCTAACGCCTCACCTAAACACCTGGAGGTACAGGCTTCATAGTCAAAGGGTGAGCTTTAAAAAGCTCAAAAGCACTTTGTGGAACTCAAATTCCTTCAGCTCTGAAAACTTGGCCGGCTCACACAGACCCGTTTTTCTATTCGTGCCCTTTCTTCTCTCCAATTTGGTCCTGCACAGTTCTCCAGTTTCCCAAAAATACCTTCCACGTACAGCCCCTACACCGAGGGGAGAGGGGCCACAGGACAGCATGTGCCTCCATGCACCTTGTGGCCACTAATAACGTACATCTCACGGAAATGATGCGATACTTCAAAATGTATGGTTAAAAAAAAGAAGCAGTGATTTTATTTCATTAAACAAGATCAAGAGAAAAATGTCGACAAAGTTGCTCGATTATGCAAATGACATGCACTGTTATGTTGTATTAAATATTATATTTCAATCATTTTCATTGCAGGAGACAGGAAAACGTGAGACATTTTGCATTGCTTCAAAAAAAAAAAAAAAAAAAAAAAAAAAAAAAAAAAAGGTTGCCTTTTATTGAATGTAAAATTAATCATCGGGATGAAATCAAATTGTGACATCAGTATTGTGAATCGAATCAGGAGCGGAGTTACATCCCTAATCACGTTACTGTAATTGCAATTTTTTTCACACGATTATCGATTTTATGTTGGATAAAAGCCATTCCCAAAAGCCCACAATGCAAAACAATTCCCATTTTCTTGTACAAGTCCCATTTAGTGGCTAGAAACACATTTGAAGTCGGCTGCATTTGAAGATGTTTAAAATGTAAACAAAATGTTCTACTGTAGCTTCACCACATCTGTGAAAATTGCCCTCTTATAAAGGGAAAAAGTTCCTTTTTTTTATTTCTGAATGACAACAAAGTATGTTTTTTTCTTGGATAAAAAACAGATTTTTTTCAATTAAAATAAATTACTAGTTTTAAACCATGCAACTGCAAAAAAAGTGCCATTGTAATAGTTTTACCAAAGTTCAATAACTAAGTTTGAATACATCTTAACTAAATGTATATGGTGTATTTATTTTTTCCGATGACGACCAGAGACGACCCAGTGTGCCGTCACAGTGCATCCCAATCCCACCTCTGCCAAGCTGCCCTTAACCCACCACTGCTTCAGTTGTAAGACTGTACGAGTTGTAAGTCGCTCTGGATAAGGGCGTCTGCTAAATGCCGTAAACGTAAAAGATGGCCTCACCTGGGGCTCTGAAGGTCCAGGCCTCGTCGTCGTCAAAGTGCGTGTCCCCGGCGGTAAAGCGTTCTCCTGGGAAGAAGGCATGAGCCACAGTACCGCCCGGTCCATCAAAAGGGTAGCCGTCGTTGTGGTCTGCTTTGGTGAAGTCGATCTGGATGTCTGCCTTGCTGCCTGCCACCTCGTGGAAGTTGAGCGGCGTGATGTCACTCCACACCTTCAGTGCGTAGTACATCAGGGCACGGACCGTCTCCCTCCCCAGCACAGCAGACTCCTTGGGAAATGTCCTCACCCTGAGAAAAGGGATGCAACAAATAATCGGCTCAGTCACTTTTTCACTCCAACGATGGGTATTTTTTTATGATGTTGCCACTTATTGAAGAGTTAAGAAAAGCGCGAAATTGATCTCTAGTTTGCCAATTTTGAACACAACCCACGCTTCTGCTGGAAGATCCTGATCTAGAGATTGGGTTTTTCTAAATTGTATTGCTGCACATCGCTGGTTTTAACGTTTAACAGGAAACAGATTGGAGTTTTATTGATCTTTCTCGACTGGCGGGAAAGTTCGTTGAAAGACTGCATTTTTAAATAAGGTATTCATCTGTATTGTCTTAACTCGCAGCAAATGCAGAAAACAACCTCAAACTAAATGCAAAGACTGATAGTTATGCAAGTTATTTGGCATTGAAGCGATTGTTTATTTAAACGCCATATCCGAAAATGTCATTGGTTGAGGCCCTGAGATAATGGTAAAGTGAATAAAACAGTCGTATAGACTTTAAACAATTCGCTCTCTGATCTTTTCTTAAGGGTGGGCCTGGTGTTACTGTCATTCTCCATTTCATGCATAAGTAAACACTGTGGGGGGGTGACAAAAAAAAACCCAAATTGGTTTTGGACTTGACATTTTAAACGAATTAAAGCTGGCAATAATTGAACAAACAAATGTGCGTCTCATTTCTAGCACTGTCTTTTCAAGCTGTCTGAACTGTGTCACCAAGACGTGGATTCGACGAAAATAGGATTTGCCTCTCTTCCGGTCCTAGAATGCATCGAGCCGGGTTTGTTCAAACACAAGAAAGGGTGATTTCGCTCGCCAAGTGCCACTCAGGAACTCACTTATCTCTTCCACCAAGGGCAATTCGAGCCCCGTGTCTAGGCAGGGAGTGGAATCAATGGGGAATTAATTTTCAGGTGCCCGCACTTCAGTGCCAGGGAAACAGTACCCTTGAAATTAAATGAATACATGTGCCCTCGCGGTGCTGAGACCAAGCTAATAGATTCCAGTGTTCGTAGACTTTACAAGCCTTGGGTAGAAGTTTGGATGCTGCTGCCATGGCAACATGCTACCTAGTCAAGGCTGATATGTAAATGAACTCTGTCTTTTGGATGTCGCAAGGCCTCTTGGAGATGCAGCAAGGTCACCAGTGGCCTGTGCCGCATTAAAGCCGAGCTGAGCAAGCACTTCCCGTTTACAAACGTTAACGATGCCTGCCTGATCAGCGACACCACTGTTACCTGCCTCACTGTCACGTTTGTGCATGACTTGGCTCTTGTCTTGTGATTGCGACTGACATTCAGAGGCCCTTACACGGTCTGGAGCAGGGTCTCGCTCGATTTGATTATTGTACCCACACAATCCCTTCAGCCTAAATTACAGTATTCGTATACAGTATCGTTTCACCATTACATTCTGTTTCTCTGTTTTCCATTCTAGTGCAAGACATCCCCCAAATATCTAGCTTACTCCTCTATGTCGGTCGTTCTCTATTCTAAATTGAAACTTCCTGTTCAGGAAACCCCTGCACTTAAATACTGCTACAAAAAAACGAACTGACGAAGCTCTACTTAATCCATAAAGCATAAACCTTTCAAAGTGGGCATAAGTAAACGAGTAAGCGAATAACCTCTTTTAAAAGTCACAAGTTCCTAGCAAAAGAACAACTACATCTTTCTTTTAGGTAACATCGTTTTCATGCCCCTCTGATTCCTGCTCGCATTGTCGAATGAGACTATATATCCTGGTGTCAAAGCCTAAGGAGGTCATTCGAAGTAAACTGTAAAAAGGCCAGAGGTGGAAGATTGTATTTCAAACTCACTTTTCCTGTTTCAGTTTCTTGAATGCACAATTACTATTTTTTTTTTATTTTACCCCTGCTCTGGTTATTGCCAGGACACACAGCTGTGGACTGGTCTGGAGGACTGGGTTTCTCAGTTCTGAGCGTTAACGATTTCTCTTCATTTCCATTTACCTTATTCTACTAAACTCATTCTTATTCAAAATTAGACAATTATTGTGATGCGCTTGCTGTCCGTGCACTTTCTCTACTCATTCGCAACCACTTGCCAGGATTCGCAATGTGACGTACAGGAACGTCTCAAGTCGCTGCCAGGTTTGTTGTTTGATAAACAGTATAATCACCAGATACAACAAAGACTGATGGACAAGAAAAATAAAAAATAATAAAAAAAAAAAATCGAACTTGGATTTGTCTATACATAATAATCTTCTTCACTCATCTTCCTCCTGATCTTTCCTTCCAAAAAAGTGGTTCCTTGACTGCTACCCTTTCAAAAAGACCATTCCTAATTAGGGCTGTACTGATCCGATGTTCTGTATCTGTACCTGCACGATATGTGACAAAATCACTGGATTGGAGATCGGATGGGGGGAAAACAGTTTTATCCGATATCTTTCCTATCACGTTTATGCTTTACTACGATTTGGACGACACGCCGTAAACACAGATGACTCACGTGAGCAATAGCTGGAACTCGAGTTTAAACTGTTAGCTAGCTGCGTGCTCATCATGTCAGTTATTTTAAACTCTAGGATGATAAAAGTGAAACAGCCGAGTGCAGCGTATGCAACGCCAGCGTTTCCAGAGGTGCTAGCAGCGTATCGCTCCGATATCGGTATCGCCAGATATTCAAGTTTGCAGTATCGGTATCGGCATCAGGCATAATAAATGGAATCGAGGCAGCCCTAATATATACAAATACATGACGAGGGGGTAAAAGGTTGTGCCAGTTGTTACTCATGGACAATGTGCTCTGTCTGGTATTTGTCAGGAGGAGAATATCTGTTTGCACTGGGCGGCGTTCTCTGGCTGCGTAGAGATCGCTGATATTCTGTTGAATTCCAAGTGCGACCTCAACGCTGTCAACGTGCACGGAGACTCCCCGCTACACATTGCATCACGGGAGAACCGCTCGGACTGCGTGACGTAAGCTTTTCATGCACCGTTACACTAAGGGATTGAGGTTTGTTTAGTTTGCGTTCGATCGTTCTTTTTTTGTCCCACCATTTATTTGTTCTTTCGTTTGTTATTCCTTTCATTTGTTTATTTGTCCGTTCTTTCATTTGCTCGTTCTTTTGATCATCAAGTTTGTTCTTTATTTTGTTTGTTCTTTCGTTTGGTTGTTCGATATTTTTACCGTTTGTTTTTGTTCATTGCTCTGTTTGAGCTGTTGTTCGTCCATTTGCACTATTGTTTGTTCTTTCGTTTGGTTGTTTGCTTCTTCTTTGGTTCGATTGCTCTTTTGTTCATGCTTTCTTTAATTAATTTGGTCTTTTGTTCGTTCGTTCGTTTGTTCCGTTCGTTCTTTTTTTCACTTATTTACTTCCTCTGTTTCGTGCATTCTTTCCTATGTTGTTTTTTTTTTTTGCTCATTCTTTGGTTAGTTTGTTCTTTAATTTGTTTTTTTTTTTGTGTGTTTGTTTGTCATTTTGTTGTTGTTCTGTGGCTCATTTGTTCGTCTGTTTTTTGCTTGATTGTTCTTTCATTCTTTTTTTTAATTGATTTTTTTTTCGTTCTTCTGTTTGTTCTTTTTCTTTCACTTGTTCTTTTGTGGTTTTTTTGGTTGCTCTTTCATTGGTTTGTTTTTTCTTTCTTTCTTTTTTTTTGCTTTAATACTCCTGACTTGATCCAAGTTTGGGTGCTTGTAGGAAGTTCATACTGAGGCACACAGTCTTTCATGGCTATGAAGTGTCATTACTGGTATCAGGACATGCTGCTCACAATGCAGCCCGTCTCATACTCGCAGGATGTTTCTGTCACGGGGCGTCGACGTGAACCTGAAGAACAGGGAGGGAGACACGCACCTGGAGTGCTGCAGCCACGGATCCAAGGTGTGGAACGCCCTGCAGGCTAACAAGAAGCAGAAAGCGGCCAGCGGAGTGCAGAGCAACTCGGGAGAAAAACTCCTTAACAGGTAGCTCTCATAACTCTGGGTTTTTCCCTTTTGTCATGTTGCGCTTTAGTATTGGCCTCCTTTGTTCAGGGACATCTCGCGAGGTTACGAGAGGGTTCCTGTGCCATGTGTGAACGCCGTGGACGGTGAGCCGTGCCCCAGCGAATACAAATATGTGCCTGATAACTGCGTCACCTCTCCTATGAACATTGACAAGAACATCACCCACTTGCAGGTAAAGCAGAACCACGTCGTACTATGTGTAGCTCTTGAACTTAATCTAAAGTCTATCGTGCGATCCAATACATGTTTCTTGTACTGAGAACAATCCGATGATGAGAATGCACGTGTAATGTGCGGACGCCTCTTGGTACTCGACCCACTCGCACTTGGGAGCCTCCGACCAAGCGGAAACTTCCAGAAACCAAACAAAGTGCTAGGAGATCAGGAGACCAACCTCACCCATTAGGCTTGGCTTCCACAGGCCTTAAAAGCCCAAATTTATGGATTCCTGGCCAACGTTCCACTGAAGGTTCAGGTTCAGGTTACAGACCTGCCCTTGCATTATAATTTGGTTATGTAGTCTGCTTTATATAACATAAAATAATATACTGCTGACAAAAATGAGTGATAATGAAATGTCCCTTAATTTGTGCGAGCAGTGTAGTTCCACTGAGCACAGGCTCCACCTACAGTGGTTCCAAAACGAACCCATTTAACCGCTTAATAAGTGTAATTACAACAAAATGGTTTGTTCTCAGCCTTGATAGATAGAAAATACACGAACATCCGACTTAACATTACCACAGTCCCGTAGCAGTTCAGAAACTTTGCACATAGTGTTTTATTTGAAGCAGTAATATTCATTCATTCATTCATTCATTATCTCCCGCTAAATCCACACCGGGGCAGCGGGCCGGCCGGGGCCCACCCGGCAACTCTGGGCGCCAGGGCAGGAACAACCCTAGACGGGACGCTAATCCATCGTAGGGCACTCGCACACAGTCACACACTAAGGGTGACTTTAGAGACACCGATTAACCTAACACGCATGTTTTTGGACTGTGGGAGGAAACCGGAGTACCGGGAGTAACCGGGACCCACGCCACAGGGAGGATAATAGACTCCACACAGAAAGAACCCAGACCGCTCCCCCCCCCCGGATTGAACCATGGACTGTGCTTGTCTAGTGGTTAAGGTACTGGATTATGGACCATAAGGTCCAGGGTTCAAATCCCATCTCTGTCACAGTTGGGTCCCTGAGCAAGGCCCTTAACTGGCCCATAATTGCTCAGATTGCAAAATGTGAAACCCCGATATAAAAATTGAGAGTCACCATGTCAAACACCTTGGCTGTTAATGTCTCTCTTACTCTTGCTCTTCGTTCACGTGACGGACGTATGATTTTCCGTTCACAGTATTGCATTTGTAAAGACGACTGCTCCTCGGCCAGCTGCATGTGCGGTCAGCTCAGTTTGCGCTGCTGGTACGACAAGGTGCGTCTGAACATCCTGAATTTGTGTGTCGCTATAACTCCGCTAACGTGGTTGTTCCACCGATGAGCTTAAACTCAAACCTGTGGACCCGATGTTCTCTCAGGAGAGCCGGCTGCTGCCGGAGTTCTGCTCCGAGGAGCCGCCGGTCATCTTTGAGTGCAACCACGCCTGTTCCTGCTGGAGAACCTGCAAGAACCGGGTCGTTCAGAACGGGCTGAGGTACGTTTTGTCACGAATATATGCAACACGATCGGAATTGCACACGAAGTCTCTCGTTTAATGCTGTCCGTTCTCAGGATCCGACTGCAGCTGTTCAGGACTCAAAAGATGGGCTGGGGAGTTCGGACATTACAGGACATTCCTCAAGGAACCTTTGTCTGCGAGTGAGTCTCTTCTCTTGTGATTTCACTCTGTCCAGCTCGCAGTTTTGCTGCAAATATCAGTGGTTAGGGCGGAAGGCAAACTCTTTTTAAAGTCTACTCGGACTCTTGGTACACTTTGAGCCCTTTAATACCAAGTGAGCATTGTTTTAACCCCACAGCCTAACTGAGAATTGTTGACGACCTTGCCTTTATACCCACTGTGTGCCAACTACAGTGAAGTCCGACTGATGGGTCCAAATAAGGGAATAAAATTACACGTATATAATAGGATTTGTTTCGGTACTTTAGGATTCGGTCCGAATAAACAGCTGGTTCCATTAATCGGATTCGACTGTATTGATGCTCCTTCCAGCCATTTCACAAATCAGTTCAAACTGGTTACTTGAACATGACATGAGGTCACTGTACTCAAACAGCCTCCACAGTGATCAGATTTAAACCCAGTGGATCACCTTTGGGATGTGGTGGAACAGAAGCTGTGGTTCATGGATGAGCAAAACTCTGTGGCGTGCGAGTGTGCGCTTGTGTATGTGTGCGCTTGTGTGTGTGCGCGTGTGTATGTATGTATATGTATGTGCGCGTGTGTGTGTGTGTGTGTGTGTATATGTGTGTGCTGATGGCTGTTTTCCTCCATGCAGGTACGTGGGAGAAATCATCTCGGATGCGGAGGCAGATGTCAGAGAGAACGATTCCTACCTTTTCAGCCTGGACAGCAAGGTAGCGCCAGACGAAAATAACCTGCCCAACAATGTCAGGCTGGCTGCTATGCCGTCTAGCTGAAGGGCTTTGGATCCAAGTTTTCTCCTGGGTTCCTTCCTTTCTTTCTTCTCTCCCTATTCCTCTAATGCTGGTAGGATTGCAGTATCTGATCAGGCGTTTAATAATGCTTCACCTCGTTCGTTCGTGCTTGTAGCTTTGCCATGTGGATTAGCTAAAACCCACAACCACAGGATAAAGTTGTCCACTATGATTTGTGCTCTTTCGCTTCACGAGGTAACATCGCTTTGATTAACATGCAGTCAGAACGGCAAAACGTTCCAGGGCTCAAAAAGGCTCGGTCGTCTCCCTGCTCGGCTCAAAATATTCAGCGTTTATTTCACCATTTGCTCGATTTATTGCGCTGGGTCAAAGCGTGCTTTGTTTGTTTCTTTATTTGATTAGTAGCTGTGTCAGCTTAGACTGTTATGGACAGGGATTTTATTACCTCACAGTGATATAAGGGTGCACACTAAGGGAGCCCAGCGGGGATTTTTTTGGGGGGGGGGCCCTGGGTTGTACAGTCAGTGCAAAGTTTGAGCATTTCCATTGTGTTTACATGGTGTTCGCATGGAGTATATTTCGAGTCTTACCCTGTCACTGCTCCTAAAGTGGCCTCTTTCCCCTTCATACGTCTCTCTCGGAACCCTATAGAGCAATTGATCGCTTGGTGCATCAGTCCAGCAGTACCAAATGGACTGATCAGGACTTGCGTCAGACACGATGCGTTTCGTATTCATTATCGTGGGCGAGCGGGCCAGGCTTATTTCCTCAGCGCAAGCTTTAATGCCAGTGACTTTCGTTGCACCGCCGCCCTCAGATCTGAGGGAGTCTGTCAGCAGTCAGGCTTTAATCTGATACAGCAGGGAGGCCGTTGTTGCTTTAATCTTTACGCCGTCTCGTTGAGATCATTCCCTCCATGCAGCTCCGTTAATGCCGGCGCTCAAGAGCCATCATTAACCCGTTTATTGCAGGTTGGAGACATGTACTGTATAGACGCACGTTTCTATGGCAACATCAGCCGGTTCATAAACCACCACTGCGAGCCGAACCTGTTCCCCTGCCGAGTGTTCACCTCCCACCAGGACCTGCGCTTCCCGCACATCGCCTTCTTTGCCAGCCAGAATATTAACGCAGGAGAAGAGCTGGGGTGAGCAAACGCAGTCGTTAATCTGAAATCACTCGCTCGCGTTCTCATCGCACCGGAGAGCAATTATGAGGAAGCACGTCTGAGCCGTCACAGAATGTCACAGTTTGAGCTCTTTTTGGTTTTATACGTACGCCATGTGCGGCCTGATGCAAAATGACTAGGTTTTATGGTGCACTGTGATTTAAGTCAGAGTGAAGACCCTGACTCGGACGGCCCAGAGCTTGAGACTAGAACATAGCCGAGACTCGAGACCAAGACTTGACTCGGTCCTGAACAACTAGGACCACATAGACAAAACTGGAGACGAGACATTGCCTTGGACACAAGACTAGAAATTGCCTCATACCCACACAGACCCTCATACCTCATACCCACTCAGACAACACTCAAAGCTCGACCTTGCCTTGGACCCACATGCCTGGGAGCCACAGAATAACCGAGAGCCAAGCTTTGAGACTCAGACTTTCATTGGGCCCAAAAGGCCAAGAACCAGGAGCTATGTTCTCAAGACCAAGACTTGTCATAGACCTGCACACATGAGACTTAGGACTCGACTTCGACCAGCTCACCAAAGACCCGAGAGTACGACTTGGACCTGTGTGCCTGAGACCCAAGACCGGGACTTGCTCTGGACCTGCACGCCCAAGACTCGAGACTAGGACTTGCTCTGGACCTGCACGCTCAAGACTGATGTTCCAGAAAGTGTCAGTTCTTTTGAAAGGAAAGTTATTTTTAGAAAGTCCAAACTTTTGTATGCTTGTCTCGACGTGTAATTACTTTAAAGAACCTCGCCCACTCACCACATGCTTCTTTGTGTCTATAGCTTTGATTATGGCGATCATTTCTGGGATGTGAAGGGTAAATTCTTCAGCTGCCAGTGTGGCAGCTCGAAGTGTAAGCACTCGGCAACTGCGATCGCCCAGCGACAGGCGGACAGCACGCCGGGAGAGAAGCAGGCCAGTACCCTCCCGGATACCAGCTCACCCACCGTACCGCCCAGTCCGAGCTGAGCTGAGCTGAGCTGAGCTGAGAGATTCGCCCTAGTCCTCCATCTGACCTTCATCACCAGCACACCCACACGCACACCTGAGCAGACAGTCAGCCCGGACCACCGGCAACAGCGCTGGGACGAACCCGCTGTTACGCACATGTACAGAGATTTTTAATAAACGGCACCTCTATAGGGGAGAATCCTTCTGGTTTCGATGGTTTTTTTTTTTTTTTTGTAGCTGAAGCATTTCACGCTCACCATCTGTTCAGAATAGCGCAGAGTTCACGGCATCATCCGTTTCCCGCAGACA
>JAYJMA010164119.1:0-27661 GCA_036873895.1 Parotocinclus cabessadecuia
GTGTGTGTGTGTGTGTGTGTGTGTGTGTGTGTGTGTGTGTGTGTGTGTGTGTGTGTGTGTGTGTGTGTGTTCTTCCTGCAGTGCCCTTTGTATTACATAAAGACTCCTGAACAGCTCTGTCATTGTTGTGAGAAGGAAAGGCCTCTTTCTTCTGATGCTGGTGGTTTTGAATACGATATGTGCATACGGAAAGCGTGGTCAGATAAACAGTGTGTTAGGTTACGCTGTCTGTACCAATCTGTCAAAAATGCATGGGGCTCAGCTTTCATCAACCCCCCTCCCCCCCATACTTACTGGAATTTCCCGTGAATTAGAGCCATTTCTACTGTTTTATACTAATTACATCTTTTTAGTGCCATACAGCTGAACCCTACCTTTGTTTATGTGATCTATCCTGACTGACAATGAAGGAGGTAATAGACAGTGTTTTTTTTTAGATTTATAATAGATTAATTTGCTGATGGCTTCCTGTGCAGGTGAGATTGGTTCAGTCTAGGGAAAAAAAGGACCAAAATGAGATACCTAGCATATGCCACACCCGACAGTCCACAGCGACTTGCTTTAAACTTTGTGAAGTTTGATATGTCTGTATAATAATGAGTAGAAAGGGTAACAAGAAATTCACCTATCAGCTAATAGGCCTTTTAACCAAAGCATTTAAAAAAAAAGTTGATAAGTATCTAGGATTTTTTTTTAATTAAAGCTTTTTTGAAGGTGACACAGTATCCCACTGACCTTTTGTGCATCATTGCTAATGATGCTAGCACTTGTTACCCTGGTAACCAGTCCAGCTGCTAAGTGTATTAAGTCCTAAATAAAGTATTTGAAGTAAATGCTTATAGTCGCCGAATCGAAGGTTCATTACATGACCGCTATGCTTTTTAAAAAATGTATTAATTATGTATTATATTGGTATATAATATATAGCGTACCTGAGCATGACATGCTAATAGGCTTATATGTGTTCGCTCACAAGAGGTGGCTGGTTCCAATCGTCTTTTTTTTTTTTTTTTTTTTTTTAATTGATTCTGGAAAAAAGCATGATTCATCTCCAGCTTCGGGATCATTGGCAGAAGTTGCTGTTGATGGATCTTTTGATGCCCTTCCTTGTTCATGGCGTGTGTTCCTAGACAACATTTTGAGAAAAGCAACCCCAAAAATGAATGGCATTAATTCAAACGACACCTCCATACTAACAGGTTTGGGACACTTTCCTGTATCCAACCACATGATTGCACACAAGTGATTGGAGTTTGCTAAATGCCATTGGTCCTTTGACTGAGGCATGAAGCAAATATCGAAATTCCAATTCAGGTAAAAGTTCTGTATACTGCACTTTTCAGTCCAGCCTTTGCTGTTGTCCATGTGGAAATCTTAACATTTCCAGTCTCAACTAGCAGCATTTGACCTCAGGTGAACCTCGGAGTAAAAGAACAGGAAGTGCAGGAAACTTGTACAAAAACTATTCAGGGTAAATAAGAGTAAATTAATGGTTTTTGATAAAGACTTGAACATTAAGACTGTGTCTGTGAGTCCCGAACAGAGGAAGGAAGATTTATTCCAAAGTTGTGGAGCTTTGTCAGGAAATGCTCTTCAACCGGCCGTGATCTTTAGTAACCCTAAAGTGCTCAATAGGTTCACTAGGATACTCTGAAGCCAGACGAAAGATGACCACACTGAAAATAACCATATGGCTACTGTTAAGTACGGTGTAGGGTCTGTAAAGTTTACAAGATTTACACATTTTTTTGTATTTTTTCAGTGTGAAATTAATCTAATTCCCAAAGACACATTTCTTAACACAGATTTTTGTTTATAGTTACCATAGGTCATAGCAGTTTTAAAGAGGACTGTATACACAGTATACCCATTACTGTGCAGAAGTCTTAGGCCACCATTAGATTTGTTGTTCTACCAATGGTATGGCCATACATACTATTGTGTCGAGACTGGACCCGAACATGTCAAGATCAAATTTCTTTTTCACTCATGTTCATTTGATCTGATCTATCTTTGTGAGTATTAGGATATCTTAGTCTTTTTAATCCTGTCCCTCTTCTGGAAAAGTGGTTTCTTGGCTGCTCCCCTTCCACAAAAAACCATTCCTCATGGACTCATGACTGTAGAACGGTTGGCCTGGCATCCATGGATCTGCCAGATGCTGCCGTTGTTTGAGTATAGAACTTATTATGAAAGTAGTTTTTCTTTTTAATACTGCATACAGATTCTAATAAATAAAATAATAAATAAAAAGAGAAATTATGAAATCTGGTCGTTCTGCTGGTACTAAAACAGTAATCCGTCTAATCACCTGGTGACGGGTTTTTATGCACAGCCCTGTATATTGACGTTACAGCCTGATGGTACATGGCATGGTTCCACGTCATCGGTGTGTACGGGTACAGAGGTGCAGTGTGTGCTCTGAGGTTATAAATGAATTAGAGTTAGTAGAGGAGGAAGTCCAGGTTTTTCTTTGCAGGCTCCTTCCTGTGCATGGACTCGTGGGAATTGCTTTCTTATAGTGCCAGTTAAGGCTGGGTTTATGTTGGAACGGTTTCACAGGCACTTTTACTCTCCCCATCTGACATCTGAAAGAAGTATTTATGTCCAGATGACAGGAAGGTAATGTGTTCATGTCCAAGCTCATCCAACCTTCCCCCTAACTGTGCATTTTATCTTTTTTATTTTAGTTTAGGTGTAGGCAAAAACTAAATTTGTTGCGCTGACCCGTCATCAAGAGGATATCATGGAAAGTAAGCGGAGATGCATCAGGATTAAAATGAAAGAATAATGGCATGTGATTCAGAGAACAGATCCTCCAGCTGGGTTTAGTTATTAGCCTCTGTGGCATGACCGAGGTATAAATGCACAGAAAGACAGGGTTGAGTCATAGATCTCAGCACGAAAAAAAAAGCTCCCTTTTCATCCATTTTGTGGAACAGGGGTGTCAAACTTAATTTATGCTCGGGTTGCACAGCATTAATGTAACCCTAACATTTTAACAGAGCTGTTCTTTAACATTTTAATAGAGTTATTTTATTAACCATTAGTAGTCTTGTAATAATAAATGTACATTTCAGGGAAAGTATAACTGCGAAAAGTTTATTAAATATCAAAAATGTAGACTGGTGCTTGAGTTGGTACAGAGGAAATGTTTTAACAAATACCCGAGGCCTGGGCTGTTCCACAGGGCTGTTCTGTTTTATAGTCAGTACTAAGCCTTCTTAAAACACTTACATTAAACTGCAGATGTACAAAATTATTAATAAATACCTTACTAGATTTCTCAGGGACCATCACTACTGCCACATGACTCCGTACACTGTTTTGCTGTTTTACTGGTTTGCTTTTCCTGGGGGAAAATTATAGTACAGTTTATAGTACTTACTGTACAGTTTCTGCTTAATATGCTAGAGATAGGAGACGGACTACTCAACATTTCTGCTTGTGGAAGTGAAATTAAAGTTGGTTCCCTCTAAATAATCATAAAGTCGTTTAATAACTGACTAAGCATGGGTAAGTACTCATTCTCCTTTGTTGATCAGCCAGCTTTATGAACAAGATCATTAGAGTTCACCTACTAAATCAACACCAGACCAGAACTAACCAGTATAAACCAAGCTGGACCAGTATAAAACTAGTATGGTCTTACTAATTGACCAGAATACCAGCATCCAACACACAATGTATGCTGAGTTTTTGTTAGAAATGCAACCAGTAGGCAGAGAGCATCATGGGAGAAGACTGATGTCCTTCAGGCCTCCTGTTTGGGAACATTTTGTCGTTCCAGCACAAGTACAAGTGGATAATGGGAGGCAGTGTGCCGGCAGTGTTCAGCTGAAATCGGTTAGGTTTCTGGCAGTGTGTTGAGTATGATTACTCATTGCAACATTTTAAATGATTTTTTTTTATGGACGGTTTGCCACTGTTTACAAGTTTGTACAAGTTTAAATGTTTACAAGTTAAATTCATAATAAATGAAACAAAATGTCATGTTTTGCATGTTTCTTTTTGCACTGTACCAAAAACATCCCAAACCATGAATTCAAAAGTACATACTGAACTGATTTTGGGTACCTTTACTCCGCTCTGTTTTTACTACTGTAAACACTCCCTGTTGACCCTATGTTTCCCCCCTTTCATTACTCTTATATTTACAGAATTGCTGACACATAGCTGTATCCCATCAGACTCTCCTTTAAATAAGTGCAATGTTGTATATGCAGGAAGTCATATTTATAATTTTGAGCTGTTTTTCTGCATTTTTATGGTCACTTTTGTGAATAATGGGTATATTTAGCTTTGCTCTTCAGTAGTTGTGCTGCCTGAGAAACGTCATCTCGTTATTTTCCTGGATTAAATGAATAACGATGATTATTAGACGATACCTTGGCGGTATAGATCGTTGGTCTTATGTAATCCAAATCATCTGCCTGCATTGGTTCCACGTCTAGACGTTTAGAATTTTTGTCATTTTATTTGTTCTGTATTGCCGCCTGTTGCTTTTCTTTCCTTGAGGTACTTTTATTTGCAAAATAATTCCACTAAGATATGCTGAGTGGTTTATTTTTTCTGCTGGTAAAGTGGCTTCTGACGTTTGTCAAAATCATTGTATTAATCAGTTATTCGTTTGCAGAGGGTGAAAGAAGTTAATTGTCACGCTGTCTTTGGCATCTATGGCAACTGATTTCCGACGTTTTTAAATAATGTATTTTTGAGCAACATCCGACATTTCAAAGCTAAACCACCTCCATGCAAGTGAGAATAATTCAGGTCTAGCAGTTACAGTTTGATAAATGTAGACTGTGATTGTGGTGGGATTTATTTTATGTCCTGGTGAAGTTTGTTCAGTTGTTTATAACTTTGATCATGTGGTTTTTAGATGGAACACTCACTTGGTGCGGCACTAACTGGATACGTAACTCAATCAATACAACAACTCGGGTGTTTTTGCAAAGCGACTCATGTGTTTAATAATAAATCATCTTGTTCATTTAAAAAACAATTAAGATATTATCATAGATGATGCCTATTACAATCAATAATTCAGGCACCCCTTTTTGACTTTAAATTGCTTTCTATTTTTTATGTCGTCTATTTATTTTGTTTTGCAGTACACCTTCAGGAGAGCCTGCATGAATCATTCATGTTCATCACTTACAGGGATATAATAGAGCTGAAGGTCTGATCTATTTATATCAGTTGATGTATTATTAGTCCTGCCAGTAATGTTGTCAGGTTAAGTTTGGTGGTAATAGTGTTTTGTATCCAAATGTTTAAGACCTTAACTAGGCAAGATTTCGGGCTGATTCGCGTTTGATACGTTACATGTGGATCAGATTTAAAGTCTCCGGGGGGGGGGGAAGTCAGGTACTCGTGGTATGAAGATGGAGAGAACATTTTATTTTAATTCCAACAATGAAGCAATGTTTTAATCAAAGGATTCGACTCTTCTCCATGAGCCTGTAGGCAATCTGGGGCTTTTGGATGATACTGTCAGTAAGTCTTTGCACCGTCTTCTGAAATGATTAGCGGACGCATGTTGCTCTGAAGTTTTGGAATTTGCTGGGTGAGCCTGAACTGGGTACTGTGTACAAAACAAATAATCTGGGTGCTGGGAACAGGCCTGTTGTGGCAGAAAAGAAGTGCAGAGGCAAAGAGAGGACGACTAGGTGCTGGGAAAAGTAATTGGTGTATTAAAGCTAAGGAATTCAAAATTACGCTAATCTCAGTCCCCCCCAACCCCCACCCACCCGCCCTGCTTGGAGGTATTCAACGAGCCTGCTCAGTCTTGTTTAAGACTGCAGTGAAACGTTTATATTAGTTTATATTATCCAGGCTTCAACACAACCACCCTCAGCAGTAAATTTACTTAAGGATTAGATTTGCCCTTTTGCCATTGAGGTATGATTTGAATCTGATGATGATGATGATGATGATGATGATGTGTGCCAACTGTGCCATTTAAGAGTTTTGACTGCTTCTGACCTGAGGCAGATTCAGGATGATGTTGATCATTTTTTATTTGCCACCCTAGCCTGGTTTAATGTAATATCGTGGTACAACGCGTTACCCATTCAGCAGTGTTTCTGATTGCATAATCAGCACTGCATCAACTAGTACTGTGCAAAAGTGTTAAGCCATTATTTATACCATTGTTTTGGCCATATATAATTATTTATATATTTGTCTTAGAATACAACTGGAAAACACGTATTAAATATTTAAAAAAATAAGCAAATAAAAAAAAACATGTTTCTTTGGGCTACATTCTCAAGTATTTGGTGTGACCTCCACTTGAGAAATAGCAGCATCTTATCCTTAAGCATAAGTTAGCTTTCATGGTCCAATAAAGCCTGATCAGGCGTCTGTAGCAACTGAGAAGCTACTTTTTTAAAAGGGAAAAAGGTGAAAAGCCTAAGATATGCTGAAGCTCAGAAAGATTGGAATGAAGGTCAGAGGAGACGGAGTATTAAGGATTCACAAATTCAAGTTGGGAACTTGATTCCAGTTGTTAGCAATGTTATATAAGATTATAATACCATTGCTTAAACATCAGATGCCAGCAGCTCCTTTCTGTAGTACATGGTGAGGATTTAGTGCTCCTTGCATTGTCCACATAGCTAATTTAATCCGCATATCTTTTTATCCCTGGTGTAGAAATCCGTTCAACCTCAGCAGTAATCATCGTCATTGCATCAGCTGGTGGAATTAAGATGTCCTTATACAGAGCAACTAACAAACTATATAATCTTACAATACAAACAGCTGGGACTTCACCAGTTCCAGAAGTACCACCCCTGATGATTAGACCTCACATCACTTCTTTATTTAATCTAAATGGACAGTGTGATTGAGAGTGTATGCTGGTCCTACAGAGAGCCGGTACCATGGTTAAGAAGGAAAAGGTGTCATGGCGTGGGGAGTATTTTAACTGCGTAAGAGTATTATGTTCTGCTATTTAAAGTTTGACCCACAGTCATTTGTTTGAGAGTGCAAGATCTTATGAAATTTAAATAAATGCACTCCGATGTTTATATATATATATATATCTGTAACATTTTAATAATTTTTTATCTTGTAAGTGACTTTAAAAAGCCGTCAGTCACTTTATATCTTGTACATAAATGCTTACTTTACTCTTACTTACCTAATTTTTATATTTATTTTCATTTATTCTCATTTACATCTTTGTCATTGTTGCTCCGTGTGCTTTCAGTTGCCCCTAGGGGATGAATAAAGTTTTCTGTATCTGAATAAAACAATTGATTATATTTATACTGTGCATGTTGACCTTGCATTACTTAATCCATGGGCTCTCCTGTTTACAATGGCGATACGTTCCAACAAATCCATTACAAGCTGAATTATTGTTATTGTTTACTATACTATATTGTAGTTAGGAGTACCTTAAAAATGCTTAAAACACTTTATAGCAGTGATGTGATATCATGAGTGACACGTAGATATTGATACCTGCTGGAAAGCCTCCTGCGTTCATTCATAGGCTTTTTAATGAAAATGTTTGGATTCGATTCAGCTGAAAGTTATTATACGTGCAATTTCAGAAGTGGCTATACTTTGGTGGTAGGGACAACATTCAGAATTTCAAATAGTCATGGGAATTCGTCCCTAGTGAAGTGATGCCTGTGATTGTTATCCTAAATAGGTTCATTCTGGCTGGGTCCACTTGTGGCAAACGAGCCCTAGGCAGCTGTCTAGTTAGCTTATCCCTACATCCTGCTATCACCTTTTTCTCTGCGTTTCAAGCTGATTGAATGTGATCATGAGGCCTCCACACGTTCAAACTTTCCAGGACTGTTCAGGGACTCCATGACGACTGTGAGCTGGCAGGGGCACACTGTGCTCTGTATTGGCGCGGGGAAATGATGCACGGCTAAACTTTCTCCAGGAGTAGGAGGTTACAATTGGAGTGTTCCTGTCGCTAGGCCCTGTGTTTCCTGCTGGTGCAACACGGGGCCAAATACAAACCATGTGTCCTCACGCCTCACTGGCTGGCACATCACTGCTGGGGCTGCGGCTTCTGCCCATTTCCAGCAGCTTTTGGGGGGATCCATTTCACTGCTGCCTTCTTGAATTGTTCATTAAACCTCTTCTGTGCCTCTTTGGGGAACCCGTAGCTTAATTGGCTGGATCTTTCCCTCGTCCGGTCTTTCTAGATGGCAGGTATCCTCAAAGGGCCTTCAGACAGGGTTAAAGTGTTGGCTCAAATGATTGGGAAAGTACAGTAGCCCAGCTCCAGTGTCGAAGGTCACTTCCTGTTCTGAATTGCAAAAGGATTCGGAGTTGTTTTTGTGTCCCAGCTGGGTTAAACAGTTGCCTAATCTCTCCCTCACTCTCTTCCTCTGTTAGGCTACTTAACATTTCGGTCACCAATTATAGGGCAGATGGATGAAAACTCAAAACTTGGTTCACCGGCCCAAAACTATACTGATATGCTCTGCTTTTATCTTTTTGTTGTGACATAATTTGATGGTAAATAGATAAAGGACAGCATATTAAATTGAGTAGGTGTGCCTGCTTTGAACTGTAGAGTAATAAACCAGCATGAAGGCACTTATTTGGTTACTGATTATATTCTGGTTGATTGATTGACTTGCTTATAGTTCTCATGTAAATACTTGAGAGTTAGGATTGGGCAAATTTCTGACAAACCATCAGAACCTGATGAATGGTTTATTGAATTATGGTTTATTTAGATCACCCTGGAAGTAAATAAAGTATTAACATCCAAAAACACAATTATTTTACTTAAATTGGATGTAAACTGCTCCAGATTTATTTATATATATATATATTATATATGACACACACACACGCCATTGTACAGAGCTAAATGACAGGAGCGATTTTAAAAGTGTATACATTATTAGAGAGTTCATTACCTTTACTTAGCCATTATATTACCCATCTGATTTAATATATTAGAAAGCAGCAACCCATGCCTATCATTAAAATAAAACACAATGCATAACGAGCTCCTACTTCTACTTATGTACAACCAATAGTGTCACATTTTTATCCTTGTTTTTCCATCTTATTTGGTGAAATTTGATCCACCAGTTTTTGGAACAACTTTGGGTTTTCCGATAATGGAAAAGTTCCAGGTTTGCATTACTTTGCTATAATTTGACTCTTCTTGGCAACCGTAATCTCAAAGAAGGACATGCTGTAAACTGTAATAAATAAATAAATAAATAAATAAATAGAATTCTTAATTTCCTTGAGCATATACTGTACTCCAGTGTTTTGCCCAAAATATTTGGTAGTAATTTCATGGGTGCTGCATTTAATTCCAGGGTTGCCAGATCCCACACCAGAAACAAGAAACCACGTCTATAGAAACCAGCACTAAGAAAAATAAAAATATAATATAAATAATATAATATAAATCAGATTACTGAGCTAAAAACAAACTTTGTAAAAAAACATTTATGCTGCTAACAAACATTGGTAATGAAATAATGACTGATGAAAGTGACTAATGAAATAACCCCTAATTTTTGTGAGCATTGTGTATTTTTTTAAAAATCTTTATGTAGTCCTTATACCAATGCTCAAACTACAAATCTAAGAGGGACCTAAGACTTTTGCACTGTACTATATATCCGCTGCTCACAAAAATTAGGATGAACATTCCGAGTAGTATAATTCCACCTCTGTTCAGGGTAGGGTCCGAGACCACGTCTGCCCAGACCCATCCAAAACTTTACAACATGGCACACATCATCGGTAACGTTCATCCTTGCATAACCAACCAATCGATCACGGAGGAACACGCTGAAAGCGACTTTTGATTTATTTATTTTTGAATCGTTTGGACAGATCCCATTCCTGAAATAAACAGTAATATGATTTGCTCGGATCCATTTTCACTGTTCTCTCTCGTGCACTATAGTAGGCTTTAATGTTAACTACTGAAATAGCTGCTTCTTAGTTTAGCAAAATAAAAGAAATTATGTCAAATCACGACCTTTGATTCAGTGTCTGAGTTATGAGCTGACTTGCATATTACCTGTGATGCAATAATCAGAAGGGAATCTCTGTCTGTCTGGCAACACATTCGTCTATTGGGTGTAAATACACGTTCATTAAAACGTGTCTGTATAAAAGACTTAAATGAGGTAAATGAGATCTTTGTGTAAATGGGTGTCAGAAGATGAAGAATGACAGGAAGCTGCTGACAGTAATTACAGTCTTCACTTTTTACCTAGTAAATCTAGCACTGCACAGTGTCCTCAGGTCACATTTATAGAGAGTAAAAACCTGTTGCTGTTACATTTATTCAACTTACTTACTTACTTTCAGACTTCATTTTTAACCCTAGCAATCCACTAAAATATACCGACGTGTGAAATGCCAAACAAAACGTGTGGTGTCTAAATCACTGGCCATGGCTGTAAGGAATACAATCTAAACATTTACCTAATACTTCTTACTAAAAAATAGTCCGTCACCATGGCACATATTTTCATCACTTTGCTGAAATTATACTCGGCTATGTGATTTTCAGGAACTTGTTTTAAAAGTAGTATGTTGTTGCATTCGTATGTTTTGATTTGCATTTAAGATTTCAGAAAGTTCCAACGCTCTTTCTCAGAGTTTGCCATGTGGCCCAAATTATGTTTATTGCCCAGGGCTGTATGTTTGACAGCCCAGATCTAGATCTTGTTGTTGTACCTTTTTTATTTTAAGTTTTTATCTGATTTTGAACTAGTCCTGGCAACTAGGCCGGCTATTTAATCCTGAAGACACCAAGCCATTCATCAGTACTGCATGAAGCAGGTTAAGCAGGTTGCAGGTATATCAGCAGGATTGATGATAAATGATGCAGTGTGGGATACTGGTGGCTTCAGAGTTCTCAGTTTTGAGAGCCTCCCAATGCCTGTGTGGAGTTTGCAGTGAAGGATGAGATTAAAATGGCACATTATTTAAATAAGAAGCATTCTCCATGAAGAACAAAAAACTCTGCATTCTGGCAATGGCAGCGTTTGTGGTAGTCTCATGGTTTGGGCCTGTATTGCTGCATCTGGGCCGGGATGGTTTGCAGTCATTGATGACACATGAATTCTAAATTATATGAGCAAATTCTATCTGAAAATTCATAACGTCTGTCCATGAAATGAATGTCAATAGAAAGCGGGTCCGTGACACACAATTCCAGTCCACAAACAGCGGTTTAAGGAGGAATAAAATAATTTAAGAATAGCCATTCCCTGCACAAATGTTGTGGAAACGGCCAACGTGAGAAATCCCAACATCCCAAAGCATGTTGAATGTTGATTGTGTTGTTTAAAGTACGGGGCATGAATGAACATCAACATATAAAAAAGTCTAGGCTTATTTTCAAATCGCAGAAAATTGCGGTTAGCTGATAACCCACAAGTTAAGATGCTAAGATGTTTCTTTCAAACAGTGACTTCTCAAGCGGAGTATATACTTGGATATCATGGAGCTGTTCTGCAGTGTGTTGCAGAGAATCCAAATCTGCAGCCATGTTCTGAAGGAGTGGTACAGCTTTCAGCCAGCAGCCCAGCCCTTTCTCTTTTCTCCTCTCTCCTATCTCCTCTCTCCTCTCCTCTCCTATTTCCTCTCCTCTTCTATCTCCTCTCCTCTCCTCTCGTCTCGTCTCGTCTCCCCTCTCCTCTCGTCTCATCTCCTCTCCTCTCCGCCTTGAACACTTCAGTGTGAAAGTCATCTTTTGTTTGCTTTTGAGTGGTGTCCACACACCTGTAGGCCATCACTGCAGGCATGTGTGCGTGGGTGTGTGGGGGATGTTATGATTGCTGCTGCTTAATCGAGACGTGTTGACTAAATGGGGTGGGATTAGGCTCTGAGACAAGGCATCTTTTCTTCTCACTAAGTGCAGAGTAAGGTAGGAGATGGGGATAGTACAGCTGGCATACCTATTTGCTTTGTTAGAGCATGCCTTTATCTTTGCCCATACCACCAGTCACCCACACCCCCCCACACCCACCCCTGAGTCAGTTGGACCATTCCGACAGTGCACCTATACAAGACAGCAATGCATATTTCTCATGATGCTCACACCACCATTAAAGCTGAATGTATGTCTGTTCTCTGATTGCTGTTGCAGGGGAAAAAAAAGCTAAATACCAAAATCGCAGCAAGACAATCTACGTTATTGTGTGAGCACACCTCAGGGTAATTTAAGTTCGCTGTCCCCTAGAGGCATGTCAAACCTTGCCCTTCCTGTACTCAAAAATCCCCATATCCTGTCAGGCTGGCTCGAAGCATGCGGTAAGTGTGCGTGGGTGGACGTGTTTAGTCTTTTTCAACCAAGTAATTGAAAATAAATGTAACAAATCCTCTTTGATTGTATCAATACAAAATAATGGTAAAACACAATCTATGAAACTAGGGTCAGCTTGTGAAAGTATAATATATTTTAAAAAGGATTTGAATATATATAAAGCATAATCTACATGAGAGTTTAAGGTGGCAGCTCCATTGCACAAGGATGATTGGGCTGTAAATACCTGTGGGGTGTGTGACAAGGTTCATAGGTTGAGAAGAGGTGGTACAATCATTCCAATGTGACGTCCGCACCTCTTTGTGTAACCCAAACTTTGATAAGAGCCCTAGTACGGTCTACAGTAACCAAATCTGTATCGATGCTCTTTTGAACTCTGCTTCTGCACATTGGTGACTTTTGTCACTAAGTGGCTTTGCTCATCAGTTTATGATTTACCCCCTAGTCTTGTTGTTATCACGTGCATAAATTGTGATAGAAGACTGAGGGCTAGAGCCCTGAATTCATCAGGTAAGATCAGGTAAATCTCCTAAATTCGAAATATTCTGGCCGTTTGGGTATTTTTATCAGTCTCTGTATGAGGGCCTGTTAATCTTGGGGCCTGTGGAGCGTTCATAACCACAGCTTGATACCTCATCTCTTTATAGACATGTGGCAGAGGAACATCTGCCTGCGTGGGTGTTTTTGTGCTCCTTTGCTCTTCAAGCGAAACTTTCTTTCCTCTTGGGTCTGGCATATAAGGGACAACCTGATCACATGGCTCTGCACGTCACATCAAAGGGCCTCTTTAATGGATCCTTCAGAACGTAATAGACTGGGATTAATGGTGCAAGTGTTTGTTCGTGAACATTGTTATTGACTAACATCAAAACAGCGGGGTTAGGTGAAGGTGTGTTGTAACATAAAGTACCTACATTAATCATTATATCAATGGAAAGTGGGTCTGTGTGTGACTGTTTGTGTGTTTATCTACATTGTCTGAACAAGGTCACAACATCCAGTTTACAGAGATGTTACACAACCGAACGTGCTGATTTGGTGCTGATTTCCTGCCAGCAGGCATCTCAGTTTAGGGCACTATTAGAAGAGAAGTTTGCAACAAAGTATTCTGAAAAAGATAAAGAAAGAGAGAAAAAAATGTACATATGCCTTTGCATTTGTTTCAGAGGATATTCGGTGATTATTCAGCTTGGAGACTTTGGCCCGTATTTCCATGATAGCATCACACAATTGCTGCATATTTATCAGCCGCACATCCATGATATGAATCTCTGGTTCACCACATCCCAAATCTGGTGAACGTGGAAGCCATTTGGGTACAAAGGACTCGGTTTCACGTTCAAGACAGTAGATTGAGATGATCTGAGGTGAGTTTTGTGACTCTGGTCGGATGGTATGTTGTACTGCAGGAAGTAGACATTAGAGGATTGTACACTGCTCATGAAGGGACTTGGTCTGCAACAATACTCAGGTAGGCTGTCTCATTTAAAGGATGCTAACCTGGCATTGAGGGTTAGGGTTAGATTTATGATCCATGTCGTTTATGCCAAATTCTGAATCTCACAGCTCTTAGTGAGACTAATCAGATCTTCAGAACTTTTTTTTTTTCCAGTTTTCTGTTGTCTCAGCTGTTTGGTCTTAGCTGAAAGGTGTGGTCTTGTGCGTCTGTAGCCCATCAGCTTCAAGGTTTGACGTGTTGTGTATTTAGAGATGGTATTTGTGAGCAGTGTGTGTAGATTAACCAGTTATTGACGTTTGCATAGACATTTGAGTAATTTTGTCAATTGTTGCATAATTTGAAAGAACAGCATCACTACTTGGCTACTTTGTGCCCACAAGCACCTGCAACACTAATAATTCCCAGCAGCTGACACTCGTTAAATCACTGAATAAAGTTTGTTATTCCACAGATAATTGTACAGCGAGAGAATAAAACAATAACGACGTTTGTCCATTGAGCTGTTTTGTGGTTCTTCAATGCTGAGTCACTGTTAGCGACTGTTGCTTTCCCAGATGTATGGTGCTCCAAAACATCACACACACACACACACACACACACACACACACACACACACACACACACACACACACACACGTACAAATGCATTGCTATATTTGTGAGGACTTTCTTTGGACTGTCTCATTGTATGCTAACAAGCCTAACTCTAGTCTAAGCGAAGCATTTTCAAGTATTTCTGACATCAAGTTCATGCTCACAAACACTTCTTTTTTTTTTTTTCCTCCAGTGGTGATTTCTTAATTACACGTCTAACTACAAGTCCGTACATGTTACTCAGAAAAGAAGGATGAATGAAAGGGTTTGATTCATGTATGCTGTGTATAAGCATTATAAAGCAAACAGCACCCTAAAACAACGGCAGAAAAGAATTTGCGGTTAGCGGGGTGGCTGTTGGTACATGACGATGACTTTACAGAGGGCATACCTCTTTCTACGAGTGACCAGGCACTGACAATAAGATGTTTGGGCTCTCCAAACAAATTGCTGTGTGTTTGCCAGGGCTTGTGAGCTTGGTCCCGAGGCACTTATGTGTTGCATGTAATAATAGGCTGCTACAGTTGTACGTACACACACACACACACAAAACACACACACAACAATAAGCAATAAATCTGACATCTTAGCTCGGTCAATTACAGGGAGAACAGTGGGATGAACAAAAGTGCCAACATGAGCAAGAGAGCTTGGCCAAGAAGCACAGGGTAAATGTACACAAGTTTAAGGAAGCAGTGCATGTAAGAGCTTGTGATGTAGAAAAGGTCACCAATTCTTTAGCGCTTGATTGTTTTTTTTTTTTTTTTTTTTTTTTTTTTTTTTTTTTTTTTTATAGCCATTTATGCTCGAGGGCTGTTTAAACACACTCAGTTTCAGGTGTTAGATATGTTTTTGTATACTCACTGGATTCTTCGTTAGGTTCACCCTGCTAGTACCAGCTTGTTCCTTCTTTTAGCTTCAGAACCACCTTAATCCTTCGTGGCGTAGATTCAGCCAGGATACATTCCTCTGAGATTTTGGTCCATGTTGACATGATAGCAACATGCAGTTGCTGCAGATTCATGTGCTGCACAGCCATGATTTAAATCTCCCATTTTTTTCTGCACATTCAGGACCGAGATCAGGGAACTGTGGAGGCCATTTGAGGACAGCCCCGGCTGGGGATTTGTTCGAGGAAAAAACTCCTAAATCAACACTAGATTATCTATAATACTTAACACTAGGTATTTAGACTGGCAAAAGTGATTGAAATCAGAGCAAGGGCATAAATGACTGTCTAATTACTGAGCTCATACTGTATGGTGCAGGGAATAATAACAAGAAAAGTGCCTGTACCAGTGGAATACAGAGGGCTGACTGTATATTTGGGCGGTACTATGGAGCTGTGGTTACTACTGTCACCTCAGTCTCAGACTAGGCTTAGAGTCCAAGTCTGACTGCTGACTTTATGAAGTTTGCATGTTCTCTGAATGGGCATCCTCCCCTATTCCAAATACATGTACGTGCTTGTACCCTGTTTAGGTTTGGCCCTGTGACTCCCACGACAGCTGCTAATCCAGCTCAGGGTTTATTCCTTCCATTGCCATCTGCTGCACCACTCCAGCACATGATATTAAAATATAGGATTTAAGTTCGTTCCATGCGGTTACATCTCCAGACTTGCACGAGCCTCTTGGTATGGTGTCACCTCTGTGCCAGCCAGGTTATTCCACTTTAAGATTAAACATGGCATATCTACACTACTGTTTACATGTTGGCTTCCGTTTTGTTCAGGTCTCCCACTGTGAGCAGTAACATGGACTTAATACTCTAAACATAATCAGATTGATTTATCTGAATATTGTCTACATGATACTCTGATTTCTCTGGTCAGATTTAAACCCTACAACTTGGATTAAACAATGTGATAAAGACAGCTGGGGCTTTTATCAATAATCAGATTTACCCTTACTCTTATTTTAGTGTGTTTTCTGTCTGCACATGCACGGAAACCTGGGCCAGAAGCAGCTAGCAGAATCAAACATGGTTGCCAAGTCTTCACTTGTTTTGTACCATAGATGTGGTTGCTAGTTTCTTTTGAGGGATTTGGCAACCCTGGAAGTAAAGGCAGGATATATGAAATATGCAATATTTGCAGTAAATGCAGTACTTAAGGAAATTAATTCAGTTATTGAATTATTAAAGTTTGATGTTTACTTTGCATCTTCCTTTGCCAAGTTCAAATCATGTCTTGTAAACATTGAGTTTTTCCACATTATCTACCCAAATGAATGTAAACTCACTGATCCTCTTGATGTTTTTTTTTTCCAGTTATTGGATTATCAAGTGCGTGTAAAAGCCCTCACTGTTTGGCAGGGGTAATGATCAGTTTACACACATTTTGTATAGACACACACACACGTACCACAGGGTTCCTGTTAGTGGCACAACAATGTGAGCTATTGTCTTTGCTTTATTTATACGACCTTATGTCTTAGGGAAGAAGTACTGGGATTGCGGTGAACCTTCGCAGACAATAAAGGTGTTAGAACCGGCCGTCTGGCCCACCGTTGGCTGACCACGCAAGCCGCGCTCGCTAGCTCGCTTCCCTGTTCTGTTTCCGTGTCCATGGTTCCATGGCTTTCACCTTTCAGTCTTTTACTCAGCACACAGACATGCCATTGTTTCCTTGTACCTCCTATACCTTTAAATATCAGGTCTATTGGTTGACAGTGACAGTGACGGTCCTTTCTGAACTCTCTGGAGTGATAATGACCAGTGAGATTGCACTTCTGCAAATCCTGCTAACAGCATCAAACGTATTAATCAGACTACCAGACATCGTGTCTCATGGACGCTACTCGGTCCTCCTGCTAGCAGCTTATCTCCTACTGATGGGACAGATACAAGATCATTGTCATAAGATTTTACCAGAGAAAGAGAGTTTGCTTTTTTATGTCCCAGTTCTGCATGCTAATCTGGCAGAGGGGAGAGTGTTCAAAAGGACAGCGGGCTTGTACAGCACTGGGAAACAACAGTTCCATTGAGAATCAGCTTAGAGTCCATGCTGATGCAGCCACTGTGCTGTTTAAGCTCCTTGACTTCTATATGTTGAGGAGTCTGGATTCAATGGGCAGTGATAATGCTAACAAAATTAGAATGTCTCAGAATACATCCTCTTCTCATGTTATAAATCTTCAAATCTATCCATCTGTGTGTCATAATTGAACCCACTTTCTGCCTGTACCTCCCCCATGAGGATTACCAGGTATTTATGGATTCCAAAGCAACCTTTGGTTATTCACGTTTGGACTAGAGCTAAAGTCACATCCATTTCACTGTAATGTCAAAATTTCAGCATATCCAAACCAGCATTATATCGACATCCAGAACAATATCCATATCAAACTTATAATGATACCACTAGCTGATCACTGCCAGCTGGGCTAGTTATTAAGAAGAAATGACAAATACAAGCCGGCGTTAAATAGCTACTGGCTCTACTTAGAGCTGTGGAACTCTTTCCAGCCTGCCTTCAAAATGAAATTATTCCCAGCATCCATGCTTTTTGCTCTGCATGTGCTGTCCAAGGCAAACAATCACTGCCCAAAACCAGAAACTTACAGGAAATCAGGAAGAGATGGAAGCCAGTGATCATTGCCTTGACACTGTGGCACTCCAGGTCTATACTCTTGGTTAGAGAGGTTTCTCAAGGCCTCTTAATGGTTCTAGGTTACAAGACTTTCTAAAGAGGTCTGACAGAATGAACCCCAAATTAGGAAAATGGGGATGGTATGGAAAATGCATGGCTTGTTACATATGCTTTGACTGTAATATGATTGCAGACATTATGAACCCATGAAATGAAATGTTTCGTCTGATCAGAAAATAAATAAAAAACCTGAGTGATTTCAAACAGGTAATGTCAGCAAGTGATTCTAATCATGATTTAGTACAAAAGCGTTCAGGAATGGCTGAGTTATTGAGAAGGCTAAGTAGGCTAGATGATTTCCAATTTGTCCACAAATGTGTAAGGAAATTATTGAAATCTTTAAAACAATGTTCTCCAAAGAAAGACTGGAGGGTTTTTCCTTTTCTCCTATTTCAGTCATAATGTTTTCTTTTTTGCCTTTGATGTGTCACTTTATGTACAATACTATAAGCAACCAGATTGTTTATAATTGTAATGTGCAAAAGTCTTCGGCCACAGTTACATTGCAATAGTATAATGACCATATTTAATTGTTTATCAGTATAGAATATACAGAATACAACCCAAAATTACAGGAGATATGTATATTAAAGTCTTCCCCTTACACTTGAGCAATGGCAGCACCTGGCAGCTTCACCAGGTTGCCAAGTTGACCCTTCTACACAGATTGATCCTTCTTGTAAGGGTTTACAGCCAAGAAACCACCTTTTGGGGGGAAGGTAACAGGATGAAAAGGCTAAGATCTACATTGTGGAATGAAGAATTTTTGGATCCAGTCAGCGACAACAGGTTATATGGTCATTATACTATTTGGGTATAATCTAAAGACTAAAATAACAAAAGCAACTACATCTGAAGTAGTTTGCACAATACTGATTTGATACAGATATGCAGGTATGCATATGCACAACTGAACCTTTAGGAAGAAGGTGCATTTTTTTAAAATGACAACTTTGCTAAAGTTAATGGTATAGCATTTTAAGAAATGCAGCACAGAGCAAAAGATACGATATACATATGAAAGCTCAGAGGTATCCATTTTGTTATAACCTTATCTCACTGGCAGTGTTGAGAATTATATTGAATTATATAGTGATCACTGCCAGTTTGCTTGTTTTACCTTGTGACCTTTTTAGTTTTTACATTGGAATGCTCTTTACCGGAAGAACAACACACTCAGTTTGTTGATACAACGTGCATTTGTGTAGTTTTGAATTTACAATGGATCTCCACTCCGGTCTTGACCACCAAAAATCTTGTTAGTCATCACGAAAGAAACTTATACATTTTCTAATGTAAAACCTTAATAAAGGCTGTTTATTTACAATAGTGGTGCTGAACTTGGGCCATAACAGCAGTTTGAAGGCATGCATTACAATAGAGGGATAATAAGCCAAAAACCATGATCTGCATCTGACTGTAAGACATCCAGTAATATAAGGGCTGTCAAAAGCAACATGGTAACAATGGCATAATATATTTAAATATATTTATTCCTTTGCAACTGTACTTGTGCTCTTTTCAAAATGGTCCCTTAATCACCTTGTATTCTACATACTGTGTGTGCGCGTGTGCGCGTGTGTGCGTGTGTGCGTGTGTGCGGGTCAAAGCCTTGACATTTAGACATTTAATTGTGAAATACCTGTTTCTGTATGAAATACTTGTTTGTTAATTTGTTGACTTAAGATTGTATCCCACGTTTTATTTTGCATCGTGTGACATTGTTGGTATTTTTATTGTTCCATATAAAATATACAAAGATATGTTGATTAAAAAAAATTGTTGGCCAATCTTGAAGATTTATTATCTGCTCCATTTCTTAGTTCAACCAACACAACATGTCACAACGGGATGTACTTGGCAGCCTCAACGGCCAACATTTGCAGCACATCAAGCTTCTGCCAACAGTCATTAATGCTGACTATATTTATTTATATATATATATATATATATTTGTTACCTCCCTGCCATCGTCTCAACAAGATCTCTCATCTTCCCAAGGTTGTTATTATTTTATTTTATTATGATTAATCCCTGAGATGATGTTGCATTGTGTACTTAGCTAGGTCTGGCACTGTCTGTGTTAGCAGATGCATTAGCGTGTTTTGAATAGAAACGGACTTGACTGACATGTAAAAAGGCTTGGTCATATCACAAAGCGTCATGACCTACTTTAATGTTTGAGTTTAGATTAAATCATGCACTTACAGTTGTCATAATAATGTGCCATTGTCCTTAAATATTAATCATTTAGCAGCTTTGAACCTTTATTGGTACTATAAAACCCCGCACTGGAGACGGTTTATTGAGATTTTGGCTTTTTTTGGGGGGGTAAAGTTATAGAGATTTTGGCTATACAGAATATCTGGTACAATGTGTCCAAAACAATCCAGCTAATGTATTTTGGTGGCACATGTATCTTTCAGTAATGATACAGTTGAAGATGGTGAAGAAAGCACAATGTTTAAGAGCTGCAGAATTTGGGACACTTTATCTCAAATGGCTGGTGTTACTTGCACATATTTTGTTACTTGGAATATGTTTTATCAGAAAGCAGTGTGCTTTAGGCTGTACGCTTATTACATCGTATCATTGGATCTTAGTCTAGACTTGTCCCATAATAGGTTTTGCAATACAATGTAGGTAAGAGGCTATATGGAGTGTTTGGGGAAAATTATATAATTAGGATATGTGTATACACGTAATTAGAGTAAACGTGGAAAAGAAGAACAATGCCAACTTGGCTAATTAAGGTGTAATTAAGGTATCATGGACCATAGTCAAGTTCATTCACTGAGGTCACTATATTTACTCTCTTTACTGAACATCGCACTGACTAACATGATGTGTGAGCACATTGAAGACTTTTTACTATTTTCTATTTCATAAGCATGTTTTGTTTATGTTTGTGATGGTGTCTTACATGAGTATATCATCCCAGAGCGCTGTCTGCTTACTATAATTCTCAGTATGGCCAATTGTGGGCTTTCACTGTGAAAGCGAGAGTGGCAGGGGCTGTTAGAGCCCCTAAGGTGTGGTCAATAAGTGTTCCAGATAAAGCCTCTGGTTCCTCTTTCCAAAGCATTAGAAGCATTGGGGCACCAGAAAACTCCCCCCTTTCTCAAACCACCCTACGCGTGGCACAGGTGACACCAGAAAACTCGCAGGTCCCTCAAACTCGTAGCTCCCAACGAATAGCACGGGGTCACCAGACCACTTCCCCCACCTTCAAACCAATGGATCCCCTATAAGTGACACAGGTGTGACCAGGCAATTGCCCCCTACCTCAAACCACTGACACCCTATGTGTGGAACAGGGGGCACCAGACAGCCACTAAACCACTGGCCCCCTATGAACGGCACAGATATCACCAGACATCTGCTTCTTCCTTTAAACCACTGGTTCTAGAAGAGACACAGTTGGCTCCAGAACCCCCCAGAAATGCCCACCAGACGGTCACAAGTCTCTTGCTTTTGTGTGCTGGAGCTTTAGTGATTTACGGATTCTCTGTATGTGGAGATTATATTATGATTCAAATGTAGTATATTATATTATCAATATATAGGTATGTATTGTAAACAAATAGTAATTGAATTGTTATAATGCTATACTATTTTGTAATATACAGCCATGTGCTGTAACATCTGTGAAACAGGATGTTGACCGAAATCACCGTTAACAAGATGTTACCATAGCGACGTGGTCTGTTTGGCTTCTCTATTGTGGGGAAAGATGCCTTCAGTTTGCACATGGTGCTGTAGTTCAAACATTAATACTAAAACACAATATAGAATATTTAGAGCAGTACTTTATAAATACTGTACAGTAGTTCTTATCTTTGGGTTGTTTTATTTTTTTATTTCATTTTTTACTTGAAATTTTGTATAACACCGACCTACAGAAAATAGAAATCGATAGAAATCAAAGCATATGTAAATATGTAAGAAGATACAGTTCATATGCATAAGAAAAACAATGCAGAAATGCACCAGATACTGCAGACACGAGTGGAATGCCACCATGTCTGAGTAAATTATAGTAATCAGTGTTTAGTACAGTACTGCATACTATAAAATATAAAGGGACACTTTAAACGTGTCAGATCTCAATGGGAGTATGGAATGGAGAATATGGAGAATATTCAAAGACACCCCAAAAATCAAATCGAAACAATTACACAGCAGGATAGTGTCCAGAATTGCACTGCAGCAGCTTAGAATGGTACTCAGTCACTCTGTGCTGAAGTGAAACCTGCTCTCATCTGTTAAAAGTACGGGGCACCAGTGGCGACTCTGCCAGGGATGGTGTTCTGTGGCAAATGCCAGTGAGCACAGGGTTCAAAACAGGATGCCGGGCACTCAGGACACCCTCATGAAGCCTGCTTCTGATTCCACACCAGTGACCTTCTGGATGCTCTGGCAGTGCTCATCCTGTTCCTTCTTGCTCAAAGGAGCAGATACCGAAGCTGCTGAGGGATTAAGGACCTTTCTACAGCCTAGAGTAACTCCCTGTTTCCTAAAATCTCGTCCATACACTTAACATTGTGCAATTGAACATAATGATGCTGCATCCAGAAGGAGTTGGACTATTTGTGTTACCTCTGTAGGGTCGAGGGTCTTTATGCTAATAGTAGTGACGCCGACATCAGTCACCTGCAGAGCTAGTGGCCTCCACCTATTAAACCATTCCTGTTTTGAGGGTCGTGCCATTGTTGCTTCTCTGGTGCACATGTTGTTCATTTTATTAATGCTAAATTGCATTCAGCACAAAGTAGCTGAAGTTGTGTAAGAACCCCAATGTGCTACTTAACTGACCAGATCAATATCCCAGAAGTTAATGCTCTAAAAGTGTGAGCAGTACATATAATTAAAATAAGCCATCCAAGAAATAGTAGGTTAGCCACTAGAGGTAACATTTATACACGAGTAGATTTTTGGCATGAGCTTTGGCAGCATGCTGTGTCCCTGCCATATTTCACATGCCTATTAGAGTGTGTTGACAGTGACACACTGCTGAAGTTCACTGACTCAGACTTGGCCTATGTCAGTGTATGGACTGTCTGGATTGCAAGCATGCTCATTCTATACAAGAAATGAGAACGGCCCATGGCTGTTTTTACTGGTTTTATTTCTTTCTGTAGCCCTTGAGGAACCAGCAGAAAATGTTGCATCGTTTCACAGACTGAATTCTCCCACGATGGAGCGTTGTGGTGTGCACATGCCCTGTTGGAAGCACTTCTCAAATTTAGCGTCAAATTAATAAATTGGCAAGAGATTTGAGGATATACTGTATCTGTACTGCTTAAAACATTAGGAGATATTTAAAAATGAAATGTCCCATGATAGGGTAGGTATCTCATAATGGCTGAGATTTAAAGACAATGAACCTCCTGACCTCCTCCATCAACGAAGAGCATGAAGTAAAGGAATCCCCAAATGTTCCGAAAATGCTACCCCATTTCCAGACTTTTTTTTTTTTTTTTTACTAGATTCTAAATCATCTTGCTTCCTTTTCTTACCTCTATTTGAAGCCAGTGTCATTACAAACACACACCGAGCTCATGGTGTCAAACATGTTAAACATGCAAACGTGAGATGAATGGCTTTTCTATTCTGCTAAGGGGTCTGCAGAAGCCGTGACAAATGAGAGGCCCACTGATGCCTACCTCGCCCAGTTTAAGGGGGTTAACAGAGAGGGCCTTCCTTTCTAAGGCCATTTCTAACTAAGCACTCTTTAGACTGTATGACATTCACATTTATTTCTCTTTATTAGTTTTCAACTAGGAGCTCTCTGCTTCACACACTGTTATTTTGGTTATTATATGATGTGCTGTACGGTTGTTTAATGTTGCGTTGTATAAAAAGGTGGCAATATTAGCAAAATCAGCAGTGTATAAAATAATTTCCACCACTGTATGAAACTCCCACCCCCTATTTTCTAAAAGGGCTCCCTAGTATTTTCATAGCTCAGCTTCTACATTTTAATCATTATTTAATGACAAACATGTTGTGACATTCCAAAGTTTTTCTTTTTGAGCTGTTTAGAGAGCTATGTTATGATACCTGGTTAGATAGTTAGCTCTATATGTAAGAGGCCATGATTCTTTGGCTCATTGGTGTATATTAGAATATTAAGAACCTTATTTTGTGCTGGAGAACGTGCTCCCTGAAGAGAATAACTGTTTGTACAGTAATTCATGATCTCAAGATTACTTAACTACTTTTATTAACTGACCTAAACTTTAGTTTCCTTGTCTGACACACACACACAATCCAGTCATTCGGGACAACTTAATAATATAACATAATATAAAAACATATATAGTAAAAGACAGTCTGACCACAAACATCTATTATGCATAGTAATCAAAAACTTTTTTTTCGTGTGTAGTGCTATTCTTTATTCAAAATGTTTAAAAAAAAAATCAAATTTATTTATATAGCGCTTTTTACTATGCGCTATATAAATATATTTATTCGTTTTGGATAACATTTCAGAGAATGCGGCGGTAGTGTAAATGCATATGAACTGTATTTTCACAAAAAGCTGATGCCCTCTGTACCCCTAGCCTTTTATCATTTTTATTAATTTACAAAAATTATAAAGAACACATTGATGTGTAGATCAAAAGCATTATAAAGTATAAAATAGAGGTGTTGCGGTGGTGCAGGGATTAGCACGGTGTGTTAGTCACCTCACAGTTCCTAGATCCCTGGTTCGGCCCCAGATTATGTACAGTTTGCATTTCCTCCCCATGTCCGCATGGGTTTACTCTGGTTTTCTCCCAAATTTCAAAGTGTGCTTCGGTAATTGGAATTTCTAAAGTGTGCGTGCGTGTGTGTGTGCGCGCGTTGGACTGGGTTGCTGTCCATGATGCTGAGCAGAATTGAGTGGATAAGTAAATAAATAAATAAGTTCACTGTATACTGTAACTTCATAAGTTAAGATCCACCATTGCCTTAATGAAAGCAAAAACGAAAGGGTTTCAAAATGGCTGTGTCCCTATCACTTTTTAAAATCAGTTTATACGCAGCAATAAGTACTAAACTAACTGTATCTACATAAGTGACAGAGGCATGAGACTTTCTTTCAAGGATAGGTCCCCATTGAGACAGGTTCATTGTGTGCTAAATTTGTGTAGATTTAACCTTACTTTGTAATAGCAGTCAGAGTGTGTGTGTGTGTGTATATATGTATATATGTATGTGTGTATGTATGTGTGTGTGTGTGTGTGTGTGTGTGTGTGTGTATATATATATATATATATATATGAGTCAAGGCTTTAGTGTCATACTATTTATCACTCTAATACTCCGCCAGGATCAAATAACCTGAACGCACCTAGCCTCACCCTTAAAATCTAGAACAAATGGGTGTAAGATGTACCGTCCAACTCTAGTTTTGGAGTAAAGCCATCCAGCTAGTACTGAAGCTATCTAGCTAATAGCTCTGTATAGATGTGACTCTGGACACACTACTTAATGAAATTCCACCCCTAGATAGTAAGTGAAATGTTAAGCCATAAATCTTTGGTAACTCTAAAATAACTTTATCTGACTGACTTCAGATGAGGAGAAACAATCAGAAATAATTAACATTTCCGTAGACGGAATGCTCTCTGCTAAACCTGCTTTAAGAATATTCGTGCTTCCTCGTGCTGTCAACAGTAACCTGAGACGAGAGAACAGGCTGAAATTCCTGAGCGCTTACCTTGCACCATGCAGTATTACATTTTCTTTTTCATAACTATAAAGCCACAGAAGAACTGGAGCCTCATTTCGAAAAGTACAGTTGATCCCACTTTAAAAGCAGGTTTAAGCACAAAAGCAGCAAAAATAGTCAATTTTTTTCAAACTAAAATGCTGCCACTCCAGCTTCAAGCTTGAAATAAAATAAATGGCAATCAATGTGAGGAGAGAGACTCTACAAAAAATGTCATTCAGAAGATTAGATTTTTTTTTTAACAAACGCGAGGTTTAGGCAAGAAATGATCTGGTATGGTTAAAAGCAAAAAAAATAAAGTTTTATGATGTTGACAAATCACGTTAATAACTAAAACAAAACAGAGTCACATGGTTATAAGCATTGTGTGCGCCAGTGATGGCAACAGTTTCACCTTCCTAGGTTATACAATGGTCAAGCAAATTGTTATGACAACAGATCAAATAGCAAATCACGTTGTTATGTGCAGCTGTGTGCATCAAGGTCTGGGGTTATTATTATTATTATTATTATTATTAAAAGAACAATTATGGTTCTCATAACAGTTATGGTTCTCGTATTAGATACCTGGGACAGAGAGGCAATGCACAGGCATTGAAACTAGAACTTGAAGGAATGAAAAAGGCTAGTCTAGAAAGATTATGCATGTTTTCTTCCAGAAACGCATGCTGTTGTCACTCCCTAAGCTAGAGCTAATTTCACCAATTTTCCTGTTTTACATTGATAATTCGATTTTACAATAGGAATTCAATAATGCACACAAACAGTCAGCAGAAACCGTACTATGAATTTTGAGTTGAGTTTTTTTTACTCTGGCCAAGCGATGCATTCGCTTTAGCCAATGATAAATGTTTCAAGGCAGCCTGTTCATAAATTCTTACTGCTTGCAGCAGTGTTTTTTAAAACATGAAGTGAAACCTGCTTGCTTTTCCATATGATGCATTTAGTATTCAGCATAGAAATAAAAGCAAGATAGAAATGACTACGTCACTTTTATTCAGCGTATGAACCAGTCCCCTCTGCTTACAGTCCGGTGCTGTGTAATCATTATAACTTTTCAGATTTTTTAATGAAGTGTTATGGCTCTCAGTGGTAGGTCTGTTTAGCATAAGTTACAAATTCTTAGTCTGTCCAAAACATTGAGTAGGCTGTAAGCATTGGGCTAGTGTGTCCATAAATATGCACGCAATTTCCAGTCAAGCATGTCTTTATAAATACAATTTTTGGCGTGAGAGTTTGCGTACACACATTCCAGACATTTGTTTTTTTTTGCACATACACAAGAGGTTGTAAATGAGGCCTCTGATCCATCAGGGATCATACCTGGCTGTGTAGATTTGCTTTCAGAATTTCTCCTCTTTGTAAACTCAAGTGCTTGTTTTGGAAGTTTCTCAGTATCCCGTTTATTCCTTGCGCTTCACAGTGCTGTGTCATTCCTCTGCAGTTGGACACTGCAGGTTTGGGTTTCTGACAGGGGGGAATGCTCTTCGGAAGTTCGAGTTTGTGTTGTTTAAACCTGGCTGTTCTTTGTGTGTCCTTGTGCAAACAGCAGAGGGCTACTTCCTGTTTTAATGTTTTGCCACGTCACTGTTCAAACTCAACAAGAGTCAATATTGGAGAAAACCCTTTGTGTGCTGGCCTTCTAGCACCAGGGCTCTAAAAAAAAAATCTTGTCTAAACAAAATATTCTTGCTGTAAAAAGAAACCAATCAGACTAATTTGACTAGCCTTGTGCTACCATGGCTCTAACATCAAGGCATGGACCTCACAAGATATGTGATGGTGTCTTGTGGTATCTGTTACCCAAACCCTAACACCACATCCTTTATGTCCTGTAGGTTGCATGGTGGGCATCCATGGACCAGACTTGAGATCTGTGGAATTTGGACTCCCAGTGGACACCTTGAACTCTTTGTCCTGTCCCAAACAGTGTGGCTT
>JAYJMA010164120.1:0-12500 GCA_036873895.1 Parotocinclus cabessadecuia
CTGTATCTAAAGAGCATGCGAGTCCTGCAGCAACCTTGCACACAAATACGGGTCGTTCTACCAAAAGAAGAATGTTCACGTTCAAAAGTTCATGTTTTGGAATGGCCAGGTCTATGTTCTGATCTTTATCCAATAGAAATGTGGATGCAGTTCGTGTGTGAACATGTTGAAGGTGTTCTGAATGTAGGAATGGATTTAAATGCCCAGTGGTTAAGGTGGCCTAGTGGTTAAGTTACTGGACTAAAGACTAAGGTCCAGGGTTCAAATTCCACCTCTGTCACAGTTGGGTGTCTGAGTAAGTCCCTTAACCCACAACCGCTTGGATTGTAAGACTGTATTAGTTGACTTACAATTAAGTCGCTCTGGATAAGGGCATCTGCTAAATGACATAAATGTAAACCCACGTATACAATTGATCAGCCATTACAAGAAACATTTAGTTTCAGTTACTGCTGCACAAGTATCACCAGACACTGATGGTAAAGGTTCACATAATTTAGTCACATACAAAAAATGTTGGAACGCTGCTCAATAAATAAAAAGCTAAGCAGAATATATTCTAAAATGTCTAATGTGGTTATATTTATTTACTTTTACAACCTGGGGGGGATTTTTTTTTAAATCACATGAAATTTCAGGTCATATTTAAATTGTCCACAAACTCTTCAAGCAAAATTGTACCGGCGTTAGAGCAGGGCCAAATAGTACAAAATTCTGAAATTCCATGTACGTTTTACACAGATTTACATTTTTTATAGCTTTTGGCTCCAGTATACACTGGTGCCCAACATCATACATATTTATTGTTATAATTTGATTTGTTGGTATAATTCACTTGTTTCACACTCGTTGCGTGGGAGTAAATTTTATGTTGTCCTCAAGTGTTGTCAATTCATGAATCTGCAACTTGGAAAACCAATTTCAGGGGGACAAAGTCTTAAATTATGGATTTATAAATACCCACTTCATACTACCTAAATGATAACAGTGTAGGCTTATGTCGTCTACCACAGCGTGTTAAAGCATGGTTATATTAGTCATAAGACACAGATATTAAATGCTACCGATTGTAATCTTATGAACCAGAGTACTGTCAGACTAATAAATAGGCACACACACACACACAGACAGACAGACACACACAGAGACCTGCTCATTAGTGGTCCTGCCTCGTGCTACTAGTACAATGTGGAAACCCGTAAGTCCTGCCACTGGGATGAAGAAAAGTCCAGCTACACACATGACAGCCATGCTGAGAGAAAGGTGGTCAAGGAAAAATTGCAGAGTCGGAGAAACATGAGCAATAACAAAACTGTTATCAGCCATTAACACTGAAACACAACATGGAGCTCTGTGGATTTCCCTTTAGACGCTCATAAGAGGATACGTGACAGCTGAGTGCACACGGTCAAGCTGCTGCGTGTGGTAGAGGATGAAGAGCAGGCCAAAGCCAAAGACCCCCATGATGTGAGTGGTCAGAGAGAGCAGGAAGAGGAAGAAGTAGCGGTAGTTCCTCCGGCCTATGCAGTTATTCACCCATGGACAGTGATGATCAAAATCCTAAATACAGAAGAAAAGAGGTTAGAATGACTTATTAACAGGGCTGTAACGACACACACGGATCACGATTCGGTTCACAATACTGAGTTCACAAATACATTACTAGAAACAGTAACTTAGAATTGTAAATAAAATAAAAACATTCCTCCTTTAATTCCGAAGAACAACTCAACGGAACGTTAACTTTTCCTGTACTAAAAATAAACAAACAGAATCCTTAGTCTGCTGCAATACATTTTTTAAACTTCAATTCAATTTGAAAACAGACGCCCTCTGACATTCAAAAACATGTAATTGCATTACATGGCATAAACAGGACACGTGTCAGTCTGTTCATCGCACGTTGGGACATTTTTTCAAGGCATCGCATCATTACACGCCTGTTTATTTACCGAATAAAAGAATGCCAAGCACAAGTAGTGTGTGTGTGCACGCTAAAAAACAGGCAGAGTGCTCTTAACTGATCAGTTCTTTCCCCTGCACAGGATCAGTGTTACACGATGAACGTGTTCATCACCTGGCAACTCTGGTTGCAAGGGCAGAAACAACCCTAGATGGGACGCCAATCCATCGTAGGGCGCACACACAGTCATGCACACAGTCACACAGTAAGGGCCAATTTAGAGACACCAAATAACCTAACACGCATGTCTTTGGTCTGTGGAAGGAAACAAGAGTAAGCCCACGCAGACACAGGGAGGACATGCAGACTCCACATAGAAAGGACAGAGATAGAACGTGGGATCACCTTGCTGTGAGTTAGTGGTGTTACCCACCAAGCCTCCGTGCTGCCCTTCAAATATAACATATTACTAATAATTAATAAGGGTTTTCATTATTAATAAGGAAGGCATGGTGACACCACACAAAAATGGGACGAGATAAATGCGCATCGTTAAATTGGATGGTGTTCTTGTTTAATCATCTAGTTCTTTTTTAAGATCTAGAGGCATTTTTGAAAACCAAAAGATGCAAATGTAGCAATGCTCTGCACGAAGCAGTACTTCAAGAAACTTCCTAAATGAGCTCCGTAGCACAATTTCCTCTGTACCGCCACATTCTTTTAAATATCTTACATATAAATCCCATTCATTCAGAGCATAAAGGACTGTTGTTGCAGTAACAGGTATATATTTGTATGTTTGTGTGTGTATTCATACCTCCACACAGTTGTCACACACTGAGCAGTGTGAGCAGCGAGGTGGTCTGTAGAAACGGCAAGTGGAGCACCACTTCATTCGCACCTGTATGCCCCGAATCTCAACTGTTTTATAAAGTGGAGCCCTGAAATCATCCTCTTTATCCTCATCTTCCTCGGCTACAGAACAAACAGATGTTAGCTGCTAAGTGAATATTGCTTTGTTTCATGCAACCAATGCAAACCAGTCTAATCAACAGTGCTAACTGGCTGCACGATGCAGTGTTTCTCAACAACAATGAATAATCGAACCATCAGCATTCCCAGATGCATAGCCATTAACCAAAAAAAATAAATAATGCATCCAGATCGAAAGGTCAGATTGCTGCTAGACATAAAATATGTAAAATGTAAATATGTAAATGATTACAGCTGTGGCCTGATTAGACACTGACTGGTTCTTCCCATCCGAGGGCATAAAGGTGATAAGAGGGACACTAACAACTCAGTGATGTGTGCAGGACAACCTGCAGACGTGTGCCTTTTTGATAACAGAATGATGCTCACTCACACGGAGGAAGGGATTCCCAGAAATGTCTCCACCAGATTCTAACACTTCCTTAGCCTGCCCGGTCACCAGATTTATCACAAATTAAACATTTATGAGAGCAGATGGGATGTCAGCTTTGGCAACCTACATGTGTGAAGGATCTACAAGCACAGCTGCAACCTCTGTGGGATAATGTGACACAGGATACCATAAGAAAACTAAATGTCTCCAATTCCCAACTGCATCTCATCTTACATCCATACAAGAGGCAACCTAACAGGGTAACTAAAGCCTCCATTCAATTGTACTGTTTTTACTAATAAATTCACTCTAATCATTTACCTTTATCAGCATTGCATTCACACACACAGGATTGAATTTCATATCAACTCCTTCTTGTTGATGTACTATGATTACTATTATTATTAGGTCCTTATGAATTTTCATCTCACCTCCAAACACGTCGATAACAAGATCCTGCTCTAGTTTTAAGTTTGTATTTTTAAATATATAAACACTCAAATAGCACTATTCCACATATCACCTTTTCGACACCCTACAGTCTGATGGCATGATCTTTCTAATCTCTGCACTTGTAATATTTTCCAGTCTCTCACATTCTTCCTCACATGTTCCCAGCTGTTCGAAATTAGACTTTCTAGTCAATTTCTGCCAGTTTTCCATTACATATGTAATAATTTTTTGTGCTGTCATACACGGTCTTTCTTTAAATCAGGTCATGGTAAAACTTTTATTTTGATCGCTGATAAGCATTTACCGCTGTCAGTGCTGTTGTGTTAGAGATGGCTGCACAATATACTAAATGCAGACGTACCAATAATTGTGGGGGTTTTTTTGTTAAGTATTCTGTAAATCCAAACCAAACAAGCATACTCAGTTTACAAAAGTATAAATTGTGCGCCAATACATTTGGCAATAGTTTTGCAGTAATATGCTAAATTTCCTGACGGTGCATGACTGATTACCTCTAGGGAAGATGCCAGGGTCCATGAAGGTAGCCATACAGAAGTTGGCCAACACGAAAAGGAAGATGATGCCGTTGTAAATCGGCACAGCAACTGAAAACTGCTCTGAAAGCCATGGGCACCTGAGGCAAATTAAAAGAATAAACAGTTTGGGACAACGAGAATAGACTTCAGAACTGTGTTTAATAGCTGCCACTTTGCTGTCGCTGAAGAAATCTTATTTACGTAATGGCAGGTGAATGTCATGAGAACACTGTCACATTTTGGGTTAAAATGAACAGGTGCATATCCGCAGAAAGAAAGGTCCCCAATAATCACTCAGCCGCAGCAAAACAAAGAAGTAAACTTAATATACTGCTAAAGGGTAAAATTAATGTAAAACAACAGACAAATTGATAGAAATGGAAAGAACAGCAAAATTAAGGCATTGTGCAATACAGGGAAAAAAAATAAATCAGCAAAGAAACCAAGAAGAGGGGGAAAGCTGGTGGACGACTTCAGTGACTTTGTGCAGATGTTGGCCCAATTTCAGACTTTAAGCTGATGAAAGGAGGGAGATGAGACTAAATGAAAAAAAAAAAAACAACCAAATCATAGTGACCGAGTCCAACCAGTAACCAGTAAATCATTAAAAACAAAGCCTATTTAGTAACAAAGTGTTGAATGTCTCATATAATCTATTGAACATTAACTATTGTGACATAGTGAGATCACAAATACAGAAATAAATTCAAAACATGCCACTGGCATAACATGGGATCATTAGGAACTATTTATCTCCCAAAATACACAAAAGCAAATCAGAGCATCCTGTTTTACCCCGCTTATCCTGATCATGGTCTCAGGGGAGGGCCGGCGTCTAAGCCAGAATTCACAGGCAAAGATGTGTTGGGGAAAATTGAGTCTTTTGTATTATTGACCAATATTACTATTATGTGGTATTATTTTGTTCTGAAACCAGTACACGAGTGTTACATATAAACATGCTGAATTGTGTTGAATTTTCGTTGAACGAATGTCCAACGTGTTAATTAGAATAAAGCTCACATTTGAACGAGACTGTTCTACGTCCGTTTGTGTCTTTAGAGGTCTTTTATTGTGTAAGCAACTGTGGAATACTTATTTGACATTTTATTTAAATACGTTATATCATAATTTTTCAATATACCTTCTGTTTATTTAAGAAATTATTGTAAACCTACTAATCAGGTAACTTGGTACACAGATACAATATGCTTATCGCATGCTTTGTCACAGAAGTCGACCGATAGCAATCGGTGCCCGATCGATCGGAACACCACTAATATATATAAAATAAACAATAAATACTGAGACTAAATATTGCACTCAATTACAATTAAAATGTAAGCACTGATGTTTAGTGCAGCAGTGTTGCTAAAAGTGAATTTCCATTTCCCAGTACATAAATAAAACCTATAATGATCAAAATAGGCAATAACTACACTAATATTCTTCTTATAGGTGCTTGACCAGAGCAAATTGCAACTGCCACTGCAGTGACCTGCCACTGTTGACCTGCTTAGACAGGCAATTAACCCACAGCTACAGGGTCTCGGTCTAAGTGACCCTGGAGAACTGTTCCTAAAAGTGCCCTTAGAACATAGCTTCAAAACAAATAAATAATTCGTATGCACAAATACTGGCCTCCTAAACAAGTGCAGGTTTAATGCACGCTGTAGAAAAACTCAGTTACAGTCACGGTCTGGCTTAATAAAAGAGTGGTTTGACAGACAATTACTAGTGCCTGCTCCACCCAGATTTAGTTTTGGCTCCGTTTTCTTGCTGTCATCATTTTTTTTTTGCTCTTGTTTCTGGTCAGGCTGGTGAAAATGCTTCGGATGAAACACTTAATTAAACCTAAGTGTATATTAAAGATGCATACACGTGCTGGGCCGTCATATGTACAAGCCAAACAAATATCTTAGATTTACATACTTGTCTGATAAAATGTCAGGTTACTACAACAAAATGAACATCTATTAAAGACTATTATTTAAAAACAGCGTTTATCAGTTTTTCAAATCTTATTGTTCTCTACTGCCTCTAACTCTGTGCACACTTTGCATATACTACCTTGATGTGTACACAAAACTTTGAAAAATCAATCCATTCATTTAAACATGTCATTTGCATTGCAGCACAAAGGCACAGAAGAGTGTGTGCTCGACATGACAGATGTTCGATTTTCCACAGTCAGTCTGTGCCTCTGTGTATTTTCCATTCTAGTTTCCATACCCAAGGGCCAAATATTTAAAGGTACAGAGTAGTAAAAAGACATCAATATTAGGGCTGTGAGATTATTAAACTACTTAGTCAACCTAATCACTCAATCCGTATTGCAGGATTTAGAGGTACGAGGCATTTAACGTCCATCTAACAAACGTCGGCTCAAGTTCATAAGGTCATAAGGATTATAACAGGAAATAAAATCTGTCTTGTCTACATCTAATTCACGTCTGAATGACAGAAAACTTGTCTGAGCAAACCCTTGTGACACCTGATGCCTGAAAAGAGAATTAAAGGCTTAAAGGCAGAAAACAAAATGGTCAAATTCCGTGGTAAATGGAAATCCTCTTATAAATGGTGTTACAAATTTCATACAAGACATAAAAATAAATTGCTGTATTTTACAGTACACCAATTTACTGTTTGAATTAACTATATGTACAAGATATACTGCTCACAAAAATTAGGGGATATTCTGTTATGGGATATTTCGTTTTGCAGTATCCCCTCATTTTTGTGAGCAGTGTATTCAAAGTCCAGACTAACTATGGTTATGTCTGGTCAACAGCCATTTTGGTTAATGTCCTGGTTCACAGAACGTAATGGATCTTAATCGCATAGCTGTAATCATGTTTGTTCCATATGAAAATAGTTTCCAGTAAAAACTATACTACTGCGAGGCACACTTTGTCAGTGTCCCTACAGATTACACAAGAGGATCAGCTGAAAAGACTCAGACCCCTCATAGAGGAGCATCAAGTCTCAGGATCTTGTTCCTGGTGAAACGGGAGGTTGTACACTGATGTATGGACTGTCAGTAGAGCCTTGGCTACCAGTGCTGAGTCTACCCAGCACACATTCCACCTCTGGTAAGGTCTGTCAGTTAAGGAGTTTCATCCAAATTTCATTGGACCATGCTCCAGACACTGATAGTCCAGTGAATTTATGGAACTGTTAAGGAACAAACTGGTCCACTTACACTGAATTACACAGTTTCCGGTCTCTGTATTTTAACCAGTTTTCCTCCCGCTTTGTCAGGGGTATAATACCGAGTCGCCAGCGTTCTTCAGTGTGTGTGTTCTCATACTCACGTGAAGCAAAAGAAGAGCGTTGTAGCGCCCACAAGGAAGGCTGTGGCCGCAGACACCGGGACATAACGGCTGGGTCGAAGCGGTCGGGATGGAACAGTGGGGTGGGGAGGGGAGGCGGGGTCTGATAAACCCCAACTCTTACTGCTATTCGGCATTACCCAGAGTGCACCAGGAGGAGTTTTCACTGAGAAACCGCCCTTCCAAAAGAATGTGTGCAAGAAGCAGGGAGACTAAGGGAGGAGAAAAAGTCCTCCTCGCCCTCGTCTCAAGATGATGTTATAACAGAGCATCTGCATGGTTACAGCCAAAAGGAAAAAAGAAAAAAAGAAATGGAATACAACAGGTTGTGGGCCGTGCGTCTGACACAGGACAGGGGTAATTAAAGGACAATTATTGTACGTGTCTATTAAGCCACCACGCAAAAAAAAATTATGGGTGGCATCTGAATAAGACTTTTAAAATTTTCTTAAAAGTTTCTTTGCAACTTATGTTACAATATTCTCTTAGAAGCCTCAAAACAGCAGTTATCTAAAGAGCATTGATATTCAAACAGTATTTTGGTCATGATTCAAGAAAGGAATTATGACCGTTAATATTGACATAAAAGAAAATCAATATGGCTCAAATGTTTTGGTGAAAGAAACAGAAAAGCACGTTCCCTGCAGCTGAAATTAAACGACCATAAATCAGTGAGCACTTAATTTTCTTTCTTTGTGGTGGCTTTGATAAATAATTTGGTTATACAACTTAAGAGGTAGAAACATGACTTCTTTTGCTTTTTGCTATTGTTTGTCTCATGTTCAATAATGGCTTTGTTAAAGAAAAGTACAATGGATGTAGTTTAAAGCTTTTAACTCAGTCTGCTTTGGCAAGAAGACGAAGCCCAATAAACCAAAAATGTCCAATAAAATAGAAAAGACATTTAAAACCGAGTTAAAAAAGGAAAATAAAGCAGTGGGATTTAATGTCTCCTGGTTTTGCACTGTGATGTAGGAAGGGCTAAGAGATGGCACACAAATTGCTTCCAGCTGTTGCCCTTTCTACCAAAAAAACTTGCAAACGTCTTTTCTCATTTAACTCAACATGTGTGGTACAGCACTCAACCCCACAGCTTATGCTTAAGCCTTTCTTCACCAAGTCGAACCATTCTTGCTCTAGTCCGACAGGACCAAACACGATGACGGAGCAATCTGTTCGTGGTGCTCACAGCCAGAAAGAGCAAGCATATGCAGCCAAAAATGGAAAAAGAATATCTGCTGCTTCAACCGCTTACACGCACAAACGACCCAGCAAGTCCGTGATGTTGATTAAGGTCAGTGGAACAATCCTAAAATAAGAACCACTGAGCTGCTGTGAATCCCAGAATGTCCAGGCAGAAACGAGAGAGCTGAAGAATCAAAGGAAAAAATAAATAAAGCTTTCTCCTGAGAGTCTGGGGACGTCCTTCTGTGCTTGTTTCTCGGTTGTTTGTTGGCTGAAGCCAGAGATTTAAGCGACCACAGAAGAGAGACGTCTGGGCAGAGCAACCTGAACCGGGCTTAAAGTTCCATGAGTGAATGTGTTCAGAGTGTGAGCAAAACGAGAAGTGAGAAACCGTTCTCAACAGGCCCACTCTTCATTCTTCTGTTCCAGTCAGGCTCCTTGATGATGTGATGGTGTGTGCAGCAATACCTAAAGGAAAAAAGAAAACAAAATCTATTGTAAACATACAAAATCCTCCATCATGATACATATTTTATATCCACCAACACTCGCCAGCCACTTTATGAGCTAAGCCGGTCCAGCTTCTTGTTAACACGTAAATCTGATCAACCAATCACTCATTTGCTGTTGCATAGTTTGTGTAAAGGCTGTTACAGACCAAATACTACTTTTTCACACAATATATCCAGATGACAGTAAATTAATGAAAGACTGTGTATAATGAAGATAGCGTCTAAACCAAAAACGATTGTTCGGATGACAAAAACTCTCTAAAAGTTTATTCAAACTGTTACCAGAAATAAAAGCATACTGGTAATATAAATCCAGACAATATTAATAATATTTTATGATAAACTATATTTAAGTGAAAGCTTAAACTCAACGTTTACTTGTGTACACTACTTTTTTGTTGAGCTACAAATTGTAATCCAAAGCTTATCTGCATTTTCTCAACGATTTTTAACTATCAGCCTTGTGAGAGGCTACTGACCAATAAAAATTCAACATCTCAAAATTAATCGGGCCGATTAATCGGGTTCTCTCTACAACATACACAAACACACCACCATATTATATGTCACTGCAGTGATGAGAATGATACAACACACAAAACACACACACATGCACACATGCACGCACACAGTGCAAAGTGCATCTATAAAGTAGGTGGAACTGATTAAAAAAAAGACAATGAGTGTAATAAGGAGGTGTACCTAATACAGTAATCAGTATGTGAATATAACCAAGAAAATAAACGGAATGTTGCACTGAACCATAAGATCATCTCATACTGCACAAGATATCATCACACCCCAATAATATAACATTTAGAGTATAAAACAATACTTTTTAAAAGCATTTTCTGCATCTTTTGTGATCATCATCAATACAAAAGCTCACAGGTCAAGTATTCTACATGGGGAGGGGAAGAAGTTCGGAAAAGGCACTCCCTGATGTGTGTCTGGAGTGCTTAACCAACAAAGTGGTTTAATCTATTAGTGCATCTTGTGTTACTGCATCCTCTCCCTTTATTTGAAGAATATTCTCCACATAATCTGTATCCTGTTTGTTTCAGGAGTTTCCCTAAGGTGTTTCTGATCAAACACGAACCAAGTCTCTTGGACAAAAGCTTAGTGTTGTTTGAGATGTTCGCAAGCTGCTCTGCTCTGCTCTGCATTTCCACTGGTAATAAGATATGAACAAAACGTGAGGAATCGCTTTCCCATGTCCAACACGTTTAGCCAACTACACAAACTATGATTCGAATTGAAATGACAAACGTGAACGATTACAGGCCAAAAAAAGCTTTTCAAAACAACACTGGGCATAACACGTTTTACAAGCCTACCAATCACTTTGCAGTGTTTACTGAGCGAACAGTAAGGGATAAAAGATTGGCATTACTATCTTACCACCAACAAATTATAAATAACATAAACAAACTACAAACAAATGGGGCCAGAGCTTACATTCTGTTATGTTGAAAGGAGACAAATAACGCTCTGTGATGTCCCATGCATCTCTGTGCATATGTTCGTGTGATCTAACAATAGTGCCGGCAGTGAGTCACTAGCTTCCAGAAGACACGCCCTCTTTACCGAAAGTCAAAGATGCACTGTCACATTCAGGGGAAATATACTGCTCATAAAAATTAGGGATACTTCGAAATGGAATATCCCCATACTTCAATAACCCCTCATTTTTGTGAGCAGTGTATTATGTATTTCAAAAGATGTTAAGGTATAAAACATGGACTCCACAGTGTAAGAGCACTTAGTCCCATGAACCAACCAGCATCTGATGCGTACACACTGAAATTCACTAGTCCCTAAAATAACGGCATTATTACCAAGGAAGAAAGGGGTAAAACAGCAAAACATGGCAGTTTTCTCATTGTGCTAGTGATCATTTTCATAGTTTTTCATAGTTTTTAAACACCATTTGATCATATGACACACTCATAACCATAGGAAGCCTCTCCTAATTTCTATTCCCCAATGCTACATGCTACCGAGGGCTTGTGGGCATTTTATATATTGAAACAGAGTTACACGGAACACGGTACAAACAGAACACGATACAAGATACAGTGAACCTTTCAACTCATCCATTGCAAAAATGTTACAACGATTTACCCACGACAGTTAATAAGTCCAACTGACAATTGCATAATTGTAATATTTGAAGTTATCCCAAATGTTAATTATGTAGCCTTCATGGGACAAAATCCATGCCGTGCAATGTTGTAAGCCTCTTAACAGTTAACACGGGTGTTTCTAAATAAATTTGGATCGTAATATTGCGCATCTTGTCACTTCTTTAATCGATAACTATAACCACTAATGTCTATATTTCATCACTGACAAAAGCCTCATGAATATCTACATAAGAAAATGGTGTGAGAGAGCTTGAATATTTTACAGAAATGCACAGAAATACTTAAGTTATGTAATTAAATAGCATTGACACGACAGCAATAAACATGATTTGGCTTGGTACTGGATTGTGTTCTCTCAAAGAAAAGAGGATGGCAAGGGTTTTCCAGTGAGAGGGGGCGGGTATAATGTTGTTGGCATCCTTTGCAGCCCTGATGTCGTACATGTCCTGAATCATTGGCAGACTACATCTGATGGTCCTGTCTGCTGTCCTGATTATGTGACGGTGTTTGCTGTTGGCAATATTACATTCGACTCACTTCTGTGAAGCGACCTATCAGATCTGGGACATGGTTCTAATAAGTCTTAATGTGGCAACAAATAGTTTGGATCAAATCATTGCTTTAAAAGCAAGCAGCTCAGCAATTCCTCAAATGGATGAGAAAACAGCTAGTAAAGTGGTAAATGCAGCTGTAGAAGCAAGCTCGCGTTGCTGTTTGATTTCAAAGCAATGAGCATGTGTCACCGCATTTACAGTGATTATAACTAGGGATGCACCGATATTAATAATAAGTTACACTTCTATAGCCCCTTTCACAGAACCCAAGGCCACTTTAAAGATGTAAAATTTCTCAGCCTGATTTAGCACATTATTATAGCTGATGTTAAATGTTAAAAACAAAAAGTTAACGTGGATCAGTAACTCACTTTGGCAATAAAAAAAAACAATAATTCACTGCTCAAAAAAATTAGGGAATATTTCATTATGGGTAAAAAAAAAAAAGGGTAAGATTTATTTTGCCTTTAATCACCATAGGCAGCAACAAGAACAAATAATAGTCTCAAGAT
>JAYJMA010164139.1:0-13536 GCA_036873895.1 Parotocinclus cabessadecuia
TATATATATATATATATTTTTTTTTTTTTTACCCTTTTGCATTTATGATGTCTACTAACTTTCAAAGCATTACTCAATGTCTTAGGCTGCCATTTGGATTCAATGTTTTACAAATGGTATAATTACCATATATATTATATTGTTGATGACTGGACCCAAAAAGTGCCAAAGGTGGATTTGTCATTTGCGAGGAAAATGCCTTTCTTGTCTTCAAATGACAAATGTAAACGCCTGGAGTTTGACCTGATTGGAACTATGTTCAATGCTCAGCTGAATCAAAAACTTTTTGGCAGCAAACAGTAAAGGTGGGTTTTTACATAAATAGAAGGATAATTACATTGAAAAGAACCTGAAACCCACCGTGTAGTATGGTAGAGTTGCAGGGCTGCTTTCCACCAACGCTAAAAGCAACCTCTTCAGTGTATGTGGCATCATGGACCCCATGACATATCAGAACACAAATCACAATCTGCCAGCCTCTGCCAAGAAACCTTATATCTTCCAGCAGAACAGTGATACAAAACATGCAGTGCATTCAGAAAGTCCTCAGACATGTTCACTTTTTCACATTTCGTTTCAGTCCTTGTGCTGAAATAAAACCATAATCATCCCATTAATCTGTATTCAATACTACATAAGTAAAAAGGGAATTTTTTTAACAAAATCTAGCAAATTTATTAAAAAGAAAAAGAACAAAAATTTTAAATGGACTTAAGTATTCAGACCTTTTGCTATGACATTTGAAATTTAGCTCTGTGGCCTGTCGTTTATTGATTATCTGTAAGATTACTGATTTTCTAAACCTTGATTGGGGTTCACCTGTGTTAAATTCAGCAGGTCTCTCATAAGGTCACTCAGAAAGAACTGCTAAAGAACTGCACGTAGAGCTCAGAGACAGGGTTGTGTGAAGGCACAGCTCTGAAGAAGACTACAAAAATTGCTGCACTGATAGGGTCGCAAGAGCACAGTGGCTTCCATAATCCTTAAATGGGAAAAGATCTGTGGCCTTGGTAAGAAAGGTGACCAAGAACCATATGGCTCCAATGGCAACCAATGGTTCTGGCTGAGCTCCAAACTTTGTTCAGATCAAAGAAACCTCCAGTAAATCAACAATCACTGCAGCACTCTACGGAAGTTCTACGGAAATGAAAACCTGATCCATAGCACCCAAGACCTCAAACTGGGCTGAAGATTTACCTTCCAACAAGACAATAACCCTAAGTACAGAGCTAAGACAATACAGAAGTGGATTAGGCACAACTCTGTGAATGTCCTTGAGTGGCCCAGCCAGAGCCCTGACTTGAACACAATCTTCCACAATTTTCCGCCAATGGTTTCCATCCAACTTGATCAGAGCTTGAGAGGATCTGCAGAGAAGAATGACAGACTATCCCTAAAACCAGGTCTGCAAACCTTGTGGCATCATGCTAAAGAAGACCGGAGGTTGTAATCGTTGTTAGAGGTGCTTCCAAGTCCTCCAAGTCTTGTTTGTCAATGCAATATTTTAGTTTTTCCTTTTTAAAAGCTTGCAAAAAGATTTTCACTTTGTTATGGGTTATTGGATGTAGATTGATGGGATATAACAAGATTTTTTTTTATTTCATTCATTTCATTTCAAGGCTACTGCATAACAAAATGTAAAAAAAAAACTGGTCTGGACATTTTCTGAATGTACAGAAGAAACACCAAAATGGTTTGCTGAGTACAATATGAAGCTTCTGCCATGACCTTGTCAGACCCCTGATCTAAACCTATGTGAGAGTGATCTAAAGAGGAAAGCGCACAAGCAAGAAACCTAGACGATCTGGAGAGATTCTGCAAAGGTGAATGCTCTCTAATTTGTTGCCTACTAAATGGTAAATGTATTATAACTATCTTTACTGATCTTTACCAGGGATGATAAAGAATTAGTTAAGCAGTCTGAAGCTAATCCGGAATTTCAATGGTTGGAGGCAAAAGTGACCTCTTCCTGGGGCATCAGTCTACCAGAGCACCCAATTTATGGCAAAAACCAACTGTCATGTTGCAATCCCAGCTCAGGGTTCGAACTCTCAGGTGTCCAGTTTGTGGCTCTTAGCTCAGGCACAGAAGAAAAAACATATTTTAGTAAACTGATACCAAATATTTTAACAAACAGATATTATGCCCTTGAAAATATAAAATCAAATAGAACCACATATCAAGCATAAATTTTTTTTATTCGTTTTTGATATAGCCACTTGGCCATGGACTTCCATTCAGTTTTCAAAATAAAGCTGGCAGGAATATTTTGTCTTAAGTAGAAACAAGTGCTGTAAGTACTGTTAAATGTATTGTACTGGACTTCTGTCTTGTTAAAATACACCACTGTCTGTTACAAATTGAGACTTAGAGAAGATACGAATGAGGAGAGAAAGTTTCTGTGCTATTGCATCATTATTATAAGACCCTAGTGAAAGTTTTTTTGTACATTGGGATTTCCGCCCTCCTTCTTTGGAGTAAAGCAGTTAAATCAGAAATGGTTGAAGCAGAAGAACATGAACATCCTTGCTCTTTCGCTACAGCCAGGTGACATTTTTACAGTAGGCCTATAAGGCCAGACTGTACTCTCTCACTCGCGCTCTCTCGCACGACTCAACATGCCCCTCGCTCACTCAAACTCAGTTAGCACTGAGAGAATGGAAAAACTGACTGCACATTCTCTCTCTGGCTTACTTTTCATTTTAACTGTGATGAATTTAACATGTTGGAGATCATTTAAATCTAACCAAACATGAAATGCCTGGCCACAATAGGCATACCTTCCAATGTTGTTAACTCAATTGAGTAACTTTTCTTTAGTGGCTTGAACAGCTGCCAGCTGCGATAAGTTCCGGGCACTTCCTCTGCAAACTGGTGACCCTTACCGGTCCATCATGCCTCTGATGTTTTCATTTCATTGCCCATTTAATTTCCATCTACTGGTGTAAGAAAAGCTGAATTGATTTTTCCCACATGAAGCCTGGATTGGTATTTCAGTCTCAAAGCAGAAGTATGAACTCAAATCCTTGCTAGTGTACTGTTAAACTTTAGGGATTTTTTTTTGTAAAGAAAATAAAATCAAAAGTGTCCTGACCTCAGTTACACCATACAAGACAGCTTTTATAGGTTTTATGCAATAGATTAAAACAAATTGGCCAGTACTATTACAGTTCCAAGGAATTTGATCTGTGTGCTCAGAGGGGGGTAATTAAAAATCCTTGCTTTTCAAAACGCATTAATCTCTGATCGGACAGCTGCATGCGTGTGAGAGTGCAGATTGGAGGTCATTATATAACATTACTCAGTTCCAAACTTGTTGTGTAGGACCTACCGATCCTTCACAGGAAGTGATAGACAAATTTATTTGAATACCTCTTTTTTACAATTAACCATTGTCTTAAATCAGCTTTAAAATGGTATATTTTATTTTGTGATATAAGTCCAAACACAAATGTAACAAACCTATGGTAACAGTGTCAAGGAAATACTATGTAAACAAATTTAACTAAGTTATTTAATTACGTAAATAATAAGTAAGTAAATAAATAAGTCTAAATAAATAAAAGCTAAATTAAAATTAAAAGGGAGAACATATTTAAAAATACAGTCATTAAAATAAAATATTGCAGAAACAGTATGGAAACCTAAGAGACTGGGATGAAATGCAGTTTAAACCTCACCTCTTCTTCAATCAGGCTCTGTTCCTGACTCCTTAGGTTTGTAGCACATCTTGATTATGGAGTTCTGAGTTTAAAAAAAATTCTGCTTCATTTTTGAGCTTTACTCCAGGCAGACTGACACACAACGCTGCAGATGCGTGCCTCACTATTCAGAGTTTTGTTTATTCCCGTAGATTTTATCTTAAGAGCTAGCTGGAAAATTGTGCATTTGGGGTCTTTGGTATTTACTATTTACAGTTTAACTTTTTCCGCAGGCAATATCCATTCCTGTGACAAGCAGTGTTGTTTCCGACACTCGTTAAATACCAGGTAAACATCCTATTTTTTTCTAATGTTTCACAAATACAAATTTTTAAGTCTGAAACAGTTTTGCCATAGTGAAGTTGGTGTAACATACAAGGTGTGTTTTGTTCACACATTGACATCCTGGGTACTATGTTTAAACAAAGAAACCTATATTGCGTTATAAGGATAGAATCCACACCTGCTGTTTAATAGTGTCAGCACTCATTATTATAGAACAGTTTGCATTTTTAAGGGTTTAAAGTTTGAAGGGTTCTCTCTTGTTTAAAGTAAAGTTGTTGGTCTGACTGATGTGTGACTGAGAGCAGGGATGCCCAATCTTTTGCACAGAACTGGAATCTGAATGGGCCACTGAAATGTACTATAGTCTAAAAACAGACTCTTACAGTTTTATATATAATAATTATTATTTTATTTACTATATTTATCCTAGATATGTTTTCTCTTGAACTTGTATGTTTAGCTTTTGTTTAATTAAAATGGTATGCCAAAGTAATTATTTGGATATCTAAGTATATCCTCTAAAGGTGGTTTAGAGAAGGTCCTGGGGTCCTGGGTCGTTTCTGGTTGGAGTCTGCATGTTCTCCCTGTGCCCGAGGAGGTTTACTTTTGGTACTCCGAATTCCTCCCACAGCTGGGCTCTCCTGTGACCCTCTCCAAGATCAAATGGATAGGAATTGTAAATAACTTAATGAGTATATTATCCAGACTGCCCATGGTGGTTGCGTAGCTTTTTGATGGGCTTTCCAAAATAATTATTCTTTAAAAAACATAAAATATAAAATTCCTTAGTTCCTCAGTTTTTCCTGGCTGCTATCATCTTATGCTTGCTCAGGTAGAGGATCTAGATGTAAAGCTTTGAAAAGCTTGTAAGCTTGTAAATCAGCCATGAGATGATGCTCCATTTAAGTGCTATATAAATAAATTCGACTTTAAACTGTTACGATCTTCCCAGCCTTGCCCCAAACGCAGAGAAGTTTAAACAACATAATTTGCAAACAAGTAGAACATTATCTGACTGGAAGATCTTGACTTATATGCAGATTGGTGGTGCCTTTCAGCCAAGTTGGGCATCATACATGCATGAATGGTTTATGTGAGCAGAGGTCTGTTGGGGGATCATCCCACTTGTGTTCCATAAGGGGCAAGTTTACACCTGAACCATGTGATCTCTGAAAAACATGGAAAACATTTTCCTTTAAACAATTACTGCTGTTCCTCCTCTGTTTACAGAGCCTGTGGTTGCCACATAAAAGGTCTTTCTTGTAAATATATATTTTGTCGTCAGTTCTCAGAATGTAATTAAAATATTGGTAAATTCTAAAACAAAATTCCAGATTATAATCATCTCTAGGGCCAGGTTATTGTGAGTTTAGCTCAGGGAACGACCTGCAAACTAAATGACATTTTCAACTCACTTATTCAGAGTGACGTACTATAACATTAAGCTCAAGGTTCAGGGCCTTTCTTAAAGGCCCAAAATCAACGGCTTGGATTTAAACTCGCAAGCATTTTGCAATACAGATCTTGAACCTATAAAACCCCACAGTTCTTGCATTTTCATTATTATTAATGTAATACTTTTTATGTTGTGTGTAAACTACATTTTGCAAGCTTTAATGGCTGAGCATTTTGACATAGACATAAAGCATTCGGTGATACATAATTCATTTTTACACATGGTGTCTGACATTTGGCCCCAAGCAGTGTCTGTCCTCTACCTCCTTAATGCAGCTTTCCAGGTGGATGCCACTCGATACTTTTGTTCACACCATTCACCTTTTCTTTCTGATACGCAGAACAAAGTGAGCAGGGCCTGAGACGTTGCCACGACCGCCACTGTGATGCAACCATTTAATGTGCACCCGAAGCCAGGGTCAAATATTTCTTGCGGTTGAAAGGAGTGCAACACTTCGGTGTTGTTTTTATTTGCTATGATATGATGAGACGCCTCAAAGAATGAGAAACTACATGCGGGTGATGGTGGTGACAGGAGCGAGAGGAGGAGAAGGAGATTGGGATAGGGCAGGAGGAAAAGCTGCCAAGGTGGCGCCATCCCCAGCATTCATCGTCAGGTTTCCAGCCTCAATTGCCGCAGTTGGAGAAGTGATATGGGGGCTTGCATTGAGGCGTGCTGTCATCATAATACAGCATCTGAGCATGCTGTGTGGGTTGATGAAAGGAAGACGGGCAGACCAAGGATGGAAGGGGGGAGGGAGAGAGAGAGAGAGAGAGAGAGAGAGAGAGAGAGAGAAATCATCTAAGCAATCATGCCAGGACATGAAGATGCACTTTTTCTAATATTAAAGACAGCTCATCTAAAGAGTTTAACCTCTTGCACTATGCCTGTTCATTGTAAGGAGGCAATTAAACTCAATTTTATGTCGCACCGTGGTCGACTCCTGGCGCGGGAAGACACATTAACTCTGCTTTCACTATTATGGAAATATGACCTCAGTGCCAGGCTGCTTTAGATACCATAGTGATGCAGTAATAAGCTGCGAGTGACACAGGAGGCAATTTAGGATTTCAGCACTGATGATGAAATGCTTCATTTCATGATTCCATTTATACATTAAAGAGCATGGCTGATGATTTATTCAGCTTTAAGCCATGCAATTGTTGGCTTTGTAGAAAATGTGTTTGATCAGCACAACCAAAATGATCTGCTGCCACATTATCTTTTTTTTTTTTAAATAAATCCAGCATTCAGTTTCCTGAGATCAGACTTTCTGACCTGTTTGTTTTTGTCTCAGCTGCATTTCATTCTCACCTCTATTCGCCACGTCTATCGTATATGAGCAAATACCATGGAGAGCCATTTCAAAGCTATGCTTTTAACCCATCACCATAGAGTCTAAGACAGGCTGGTCACAGAATCACTGCCTTGTCACTGCAACAGCGACTTCTACTAATTAATCACACACTCACCTCCATGCATTTTATTTGGGGGGTAGAGTCTTCAACACCCTGATCAGAAAAGTGATCGTAAAGCAACGGAGAAAAAAATTAATTGAAAAAAGATCATACTTTTTTCAGGTAATGACTGCAATGAGTGCAACACTTACGGCAGTTAATAATTCCATTACTAATAATTAAATAGAATTGATCATATAAACTATTACCCAGATGTCGTTTTTGGCTACATTTGGCCAGTGTCATCCTTCTTAGCGTCACCTTCTACTATAGTTAAGCTATAGTGTTATAGTGTATAGGGAAGCTGACTGCAATAAAAATCAAGAAGTGTAATGAAAACCATCAGTTAAGGAGAGCGATTGAGTCAGTTCCCATCACCAAACCCCTTAATGATTAGGAGAGTAAGGGGCCTTGCATAGGATTTTTTTTAACATATTGTAAATGATGGAATATTAAACTTGGTACTTGGTACTCTCGCCCTTCCATGAATGAATATTGTTATAATAGCAACGTTGCGCAATGTCTTGGCCCCAGTGTTGTTTTTGTAATCTGGCCCCCAATTGAACGACTCTGTTCTAAAACTACAGAAATTACTGTCAATAACAATAAATAAGATTGAGAAATGAGGCAGACATGAGGGAATGTCTTATCAAAGTGTCTCATTTGTAGATTATTCCAACTGTCAAACATTGGAGCAGTGCAGTAATACGTAATTACTTAAACGTTCCCCAAAGATTTTTTTATCTGTCAACAATCGTAACCTTACAATCGTGTTGCTAATGCATACATGGGGTGATGCAAAGGTTAGGAAAGTTAAGACCATTCCTAGGGACCCAAGAAGATAAAGAGTCAGTGTGTGTGTGAGATTGCATAAAAGCAAAAAACATGTTGTCTTGAGGCATGCTCAGTAATCCAGGTAAGCAAATAGCAGAACAGTCCACCCTAAAGATTGGGCCCCTTCAAGAGCAATATAGTGTACACTGTTAAGTTGCGCAATTGTACATAAGTGAAACAAATGGCACAACATAGAAGAACTAGGGCTTTGCATATTACACCTACCTCCAGGTCATTGGCACACTTTTAAGGATGAGGGGGTACACTTCCTCAAAGGGGCAAAGCAGCTTTCCTGGACAGAGGAAGGAGCCTATGGGTATACCTCTCACTATCTCACACAATGCTATGATTTCTGCTATTCCTCAAACCTATGTGAATGTGGCACAATTTGCATATGAAAATGATCATTGGCACTGTTGTTATGCATTGGTTCTGGTATCATTGTTATTACAATGTGCTATGTAAAAGATTGACAAAGTTTACTTAGATTGGTAATAAAACATTTCTCCCATGAAAAAAATGTGCCCAGATAAACTGTTTCAACTTTCTGATTAAAAAAAAGATGTGTATTCAAAATATGCAAGGTTTTTTCTAAGATATTGGTGTTTCACAGGTTTAACTTGGGTTGCTTCTGATTACTGTCTGGATGTTTGTCATGGGAGCATTTGCAAGGGCACACCTCAATGACATTTTTCTGTATAAATAACATGCTGTATTTATTCTAAACACACACTTTCAGACACAGAGACAGTTTACAAGATCGAGAAAAAAGCTGTCTGTCTTCAGTGGATTGTTTTTGTTTTTAGTTATCCTGCCTGCTTATAGGCATACCTGAAAAGCCTAAATAAACCAATCCAGAACTCCTCTACCATTCACTTTGGATTTGCTTATACTTGTGTTAAAGAGTGTCCATCCTGTAACAACAGTTATTGGAAAACCTCTGGATTTAAAGCTTTTAGGGGTGATGGTGGTGGGATTAGGCTGTCAGGTGGCCTGGAATTCCTACTGGTACCTCTGCTCATAACCACAAATTCTCCCTTTTCGAAACATCTTATACAGGATTAAGTAAAAAATACTTGAAACCTATTTTCAAAATACCTTTCTCCAAAACATTTTACGTAAATATATGTTTTGTATCGATGTTTTATCTGTCCCCAAACACTGTCTTTCCTCTTCATGTAATAGGTAGGATTACCTGTTACATTCTTGGCTCTTTGGATTATTTGTATCTACTGCGTGTGGTGTTGTTTTATTTACTGAATTGTTTTGTACCTTTGTTTATCTTGGCCACCTTAGTCACCAGGGCATAAATTAGATCACATGGTAAGACAGGAATCATATGGGCATCAAAGGGCAGATTTGCACACTCTTTAGAGATGCCATACCTAATGCATATCCTTGGAAATATGAAGAAACCAGAGTAGCTGGGGAACCTCCACAAGGGTGGACCAAAACTCAAATCCAGGTCTCCAGAGATGTGAGTTGCTAGCACTACCACTACCACTACTCTTCCTGAATCTATGACTAAATGTAAATTTATAGTACTATGCAAAAGTCTTTTTCCGCCATTATATTTATGTTAGCAAAGAGAAATATAGTATATATATATATATATAATCTACACAAAATATCTTCTGCAAGCTAAACCAGTATTCATTGTTACCTCTCTGAAAAAGTGGTTTCTTGAGACAATTTTTTTTTCAGTGTACGTGGAGCTTAAACTAAATATTTCCACTGGACCATATAGAAGCTTTTTCATGATTAGAAATACTGCAAATAAATGTTCTGAATTTTTTTGGTTGTATTCTAATAAATAGACTGTGAAATAATTATATATGGTCATTATTCCATTGCTAAAATACCAAATCTAATGACTGCATGGTGGCCTAAGACTTTTGCACAGTACTGTATGTTGTTTTTGCTATTTTATTGAAATGTATTGTTCGAGGTAACCTTATATATGCTACATACAGCTGAGGTAAAATGCTTTTAAATGCTTTGCCTTTAGCACAAACACTTTAACAATATCACACAAAACTGATTGATTTATTGATTGAGTTATAGCACATTCGATTTTCAATCTCCTGTGCTGGTGAACATGCCTGAAGGGCTTTCACAGTGTTTAGGGCTATTCATGGTACACAGTACTCTCGCTGTGCACAAATCCATGGAGAGATGACATCAGTGGCCATGACACACAGGGTTTCCCTGTTCCTTTGGGCTGTAAAGGGTAAACATTTAGTCCCTTGGGCAAAACACAGACTCTCAAAAGGAATACTTTAAGCTCTACACACGGAGTGCCTGATCAATGGAGTCCTTACTCACTAAACTGAGAGGAACTGATTCTCGCTCTTTCCTGCAGAGTAACCCTCACAGTAACCCTCTGTTTCACGACTGTGAAAACAACTCACATGCACACTTCCACATGTGTGCACTCTGTTGCTCTACTGTGTGTAGTTATTTATACATTGCTGTAGTAATAATGTGTTGGCAACCATTTAGAACCTGCCCTTTCCCCTTCTTCACAGCTGAAATCATTATGAATACTCAAAGCACGCACTGCAATATTGCATTGCATCACCAAGCTTATCCTTTCCTCCAGATCCTAACCAAAAGTGGACAGGGGGAAGAAAAACATCAGGCACCGATGAAAAGACATTGCGGCACCCTCCATATTGTCCTCATCTCTCACGGCACAGATGAGGCTGAGGCAATTGCTCTGGAAATAAACGTGAGTCATGTCAGAGTATGCCATAAATCATTAAACCAGTCATTAGTGCAAAGGGAACTTTTTAATAACCACTAATTATTATGATTTGAAAATAACATGTTTGTTATTGTTGGGAACTTTGAGAGCTGCCGAACAGGCTAGAGGTGCAGGCTATGTGCTGTGCAAATGAAGATAAGGGAATTCACAGTCTAAGAAATGTGATACCAGTGTTACCATATAGCATTAACCAAAAACTGAACAGTTTGATTGATTTTACACACTGTTAATAGGACACTGGTTATTCTTACATTTAAAGATTGTTTAAATATGTAACATAGCACAGTGGCAAAGGTTCTAAGCATGAATTTATGAATTCTAGGCTAGTAATGAATAGGTTATTAGTTCAAATCTCAGTCTTGCTGAGTTGCTACATTTGGACCTTTGATAAAGTCTTCAACTTTGCAGATTTGATTTAACTTCTAAATGTGTTAACGGCTGTTGATGATCATGTTAAACTAGGTATCTACTCTAGGTATCTACTCTACATTTTCTCAGAAAATGTTGCTTAAATATAGGTATCAGGTACTTTATAACACTTCGCTTTAGTTTATTGTTAATCGTATCATACTTCATCATTGCAACCTGCTTCCAGAAGAAGGTATGTCTTATTATATAATTAAAGTGATTAATTAATATGTTTTATAAAGCCTGTTACGCTGTAAATGGAGCATCACATTATTTGAAACTTTATCAGATTTTATTTATGAAATTCAGTTAAAAATACATTCTTAAAGGACTTTAAGATGGGGAACAACAAATTTTTTTTTGGAAGAATGACTATTTTTGACTGCAAGCCATTCGATGCTAATCACACTTCTGCGTTCATGATATTTATAATTTTTTCTTATAACAAAACAACAATGGCAGTGCAGTCTCAAGGGGAAAAAGAAGAAAAATGTAGTGACATCATAACTCAGGATTGCATAGTCCTTTTGTTTGACTTGGACTTCTATAAGCAATTTTTAAGATGGCACAGATGGCAGTCCATTTGACATTTGAAAAAAGGATCAGGAGCTTTTTTTTGTCCTACAGAGACACCAACTGTGCTGACAGGACTTAATGCTGGCTGTTGTGCATGCAGGATAGATGGGGAAACTGTGAACAGAAAGGCATTAAACAGGGTAATCGTAGTAGTTATGGCGCCTCTGTAACTGCCCCAGAACTTTCACAATGGGCTCCCTCATGGACACACTGATTGCAGATTTATACCTCGGGGGCCATGAGTGTGAAAAAAAAAAACGAGAGGGTGGAGGGCAGTTTGTGAGCCAAGCACACACCCTGCTCTCTGGTTTTGATCCTGCAGTGTTGCAACAACCAGCATCATGTCATCACTCTAGCAGAGCCATCACTATCATCTGTATGTCAACAGTTTCCCTTGTTTTCTTTTCCTCTGCTGGCAGAGAAAAAGACAGCTGTTGTCTCTTGCCGTTTAAGAAGAAAGCAGGACACGCAAAACAAGATGAAAACAATCTGAAGAAAGCATTAAGCAGTTCACAATTACCTGAGATTACCATAGGATACATACTGTTCAACAAACTCTTATTTTAAGAGAAAAGAAGTAGAACGTCCTCGTTATCACTATTATGGCTAAAATTGAGATACGTTTTCATGTCTTCCTTAGTTTGCCAGTCATATTGGCAATATATTGTACAATTCTGACACCCAAAGATCTCATCTGTACATTCACTGCTGTGATGAAAAAAGTCCAGTATTCAAAACCTCATCGAATATCACAAAAGAGTTTTACACTAGTATGAGGTGGAAAAGCAAGAATATCGCTAAAGCTGAATGCTATCACAGGTGATATAAAATGGCTGAGTTACATTCCTTCTCTATTGCTTGCTTCGATACTATCCCTAATTGTGGTAGACTAGGTGACCTAACCTTTATTCGTATAACTTTAGTCAATGGATACTTGACTTAATTCATTTTGTTTTTGCTAAAATGTCAGAAATGCACACTACATTTGTAAAACATTATGGAAACCCCTCTTAGGATTTTGTAAATGTTGGCATTATGATGCTGAAACAGACAAGATTCTTCCAGAAATTGTTGCTATGGAGAACTTCAATACTGTCTTCAATGTCTTAATCAATTTCCCTTCCCAAATACAGTAGTTCTCTTAAAACAGCCTAAAAACATCAAAAACATTCCTTGGCTATTATTTCTATACCACCAAACCATAGGTAACTACCTGACACTATGAAGGTAAGTAAGGAGTGTGATTGACAATTGCTAAGATCCAACTAAAGATCCTAAGGTCTTAAATAAGAGGCTGGGCTAGCAGGCTGAACGATGTGAGGTTTGGTTGTTGAACCCTACAATGGAGTGGCACCCTGTCCACTGTGTACCACTTATTGCATTCTGATATAGGGTCTGGGCACACCATCCTTCCTTCCAATAAGCTAGGTTGAAATTAAATGTTTTGCTTTGTGATATCAAAGGCCTTCGGACACACAATCAAAGATCTCAAGTACAACCCGAAATCAGGCTTTTATGAAAAAGTCACTCAACTGGCCCCCCTATCTCAGGGGATGAGGAAGGAATGCATCTAAAGTCTTCTCTGTTCTGACTCCTAAGTGGTGGAATGAAACCCCCCCAAATGTTCGAACAGCTGAGTCTCTGCCTTATTTATTCCATACTTACCCCCACCCCCACTCTCTCTCTCTCCCTCTCTCTTTCTCTCTCTCTCTCTCGCTCTCTTTTTCTCTTTCTCTCTCTTTCTCTCTAAAAACACAAGCATAGCCATTTCAGAGGTGTATTCTTGTTTAGATTCTTGATTATCATGAATATATTATGCTTATCCTGTATTAAAGCACTTGTGTAACTCACTCTGGATAAGGGCATCTGCTAAATAATGTAAATCTAAATGTATATGATATTGCTGACAGTAAGAAATGTCATATTTTTTGCTGATCAACTTATTTTCATTTGTTAATAAATATCCAATCATGCATTCCAACTTACAGCCAGCTTAAATTGTTCAAAAGTACTTTGACAAAAGTCTTTGTCAAGAGTACTGACACAACCCCC
>JAYJMA010164150.1:0-13535 GCA_036873895.1 Parotocinclus cabessadecuia
CTGTAAAGCTGCTTTGAGACGATGCTACATTGTAAAAAGTGCTATATAAATAAAATTGAATTGAATTGAATTGAATTACTATAAACTTGCCTTCTGTGAAATGTCGTCCGTCCCTGTCCAGTGCAGTTAGTGACAATGCCATGGACTGCATATATTTTCTCTGGAGATGGGCCTCTGTATTGCACATGCATTTCTACAATTATTCAAATACATTTTGTCCCCTTCTGTTATTTCTAAATGCTCAGTGTTGTACACTTTGTGAACACTATTGTCACTCAACTTTTCTCTAATTATGCTGATTGAAATGAGAATTTAAGTATTTAAGTAATTTATTAATTTTATCTAGATAAACAGATAGGACACTTTAGATCTCAAAGGGAAATTTGTGAATCTACACCTGTAGCTTAAGGTGTGTTTAATTACAAACAAAATAATGATTTGGATAAGGGTTGATATCCAACTATCTTATCTCAGAAGAGTACCAAATAAGTTTTGTGTGTAATTATATTCTTTGTAGCTACAACAGTCGCCCTTACACTGGTCTACAATGGACTGGGATACGGTTACTTTATATTGTGCACCGTTTTATTGTACTTTTTTGAGGAATAACAAATTAGTGATTGAGGCCATTAGCAAAGCTGTGTGCAATTCTTTGTCACTCTGGTTCATAGTTTTGATTGCTTTCATTTATCAAACATTTGCGGTACTTTTAATGAAGGGTGTATTTGTGTATTTAAACTAAACGAAGCCTAACTCTGAACTTTGTCTAAATCCAATTAAGATCTGAACTATGGTCAAATAGTGTTTCTTCCAACTTCTGCTAATTTGCGCGTATTTGTCGTATTTACTAAATTACTCAGTTTACACAGTGTACTTTTACAAGTTAATAGTCTTTATTCATTTTAATAATTCAGGGATCTTGGGTATGAAATGCCTACATTTCATTTTTGGCCAAGCTATTGCTTTACCAGCTCATATTGTAAATTCGAATCTTTTTTAATAGAGCTGAGCACTGTTGCCCTTGTGAATTTTATCCTCAGAGCGCCTCCTCATTCTGTCCTCTCCTGAATCTCTGTACAGTTTTTCATCACTGGCTGCCTGGAGACTATCAAATGTTCCTTGTCTTTCATTTTCTTTTGGGTCACTTTCTTCTTTCCTTTGTCTGTTTCTACTACAGATCACAGTGTATCGATCAAAGCAGTTCATCCTGGCATTGGTAGTGCAGGCGAGCATCCCAGCAGGAACTGCTAGTACCATGGCACAAACGATCACGATTATGTGGACGAGTCTTTCGCGCTGTTCCAGTTCACTTGTGCTGCTTCCTGTAAAGAAAACAATACACTGCTCTGGACGAGGTGACTGATTCTTTAGTGACACACACACCTCATATTTGGTGGCTGGTTGCAAGTCATTTACTGAGTATTTGTTGATGCCTGGGCCAACATAAAGCATCTCTTTTTTTGCTGAATCATGGTGGCCAAAATGAACAGTGAACCATGTTTCAGAAGGGTTTTCTGTCAGTGCATGCCATTCAATGGTGATGCCATAGAGAGTCTGTTTGACTATACGAATGTCAATATAAACATTTTCATTGACAGAGGGAAATGTGCGGGCTGGAAACATTGAGGAAGTATTAGGGGACAGCACATTTAACTGGATGCTAACTGAAGAATTCCCAATGAAGTTGTTAGCGCTGCAGGTGTAGATCTTGTGATCCATCAACTGGACTGAGGGGATAATCAGAGCCGAACTGATTGTGTCCTCATCCACCTGAGACTGAGAAACTAAACATAGAAGAGCACAAAAACATAATGTATGGCTGAACGTAAAGAAAAACTAATCACAAACAACACAAAGGTCAGAAAGAACAGAAATAACAGAAGCCACAGAGCATCAGAATAGAAACAGAAATAAGCAGATGAAAAAAGATTCAAACAAATTGACAACTGATGAACTACTTTAAACCAAGTTCTCTTAGCAAATAAACAAACACTACAATCATTTACATTTTGCTTTAAACCAGAGGCAATTTGTGTCAGAATTGCTGTACATTACTCATATACATAAAACCATAAACCTTAAAGGTTTGAAAAATAATCATAGGACATTTAAAAAAAAAAAAAACGCATGAATGCTTGCCCTATTTTTAGTTGATTAGAAATCCTGGTGAAATCATTATAGTTGCCCGCTTCGAAATGTTCGAACCAACACCTTACCTAAAGACCCTAATCAAACCATGTTGTTTACCTTATCCCCTTCAAGATTCAAGCCTCCCACTCAAGCATTAAGACTCTTTCACTTAGCATTTAGGAGGTGGAATGAACCTTTAATATATGTAAGAATGCCTAAGTTTCTTTCTTCATACAAAAACTCACATATTCACTCAGCACATACATGTCTACAACTCCACATGCACACAAAAAGAAAGCGCCATCCGACCAAAAACATACCTAATGTTGCTCTCCTTTATGATTGTTTGAGCTTTTACCGACATTCCCTATACTTCTTAATATACATTACATCTTGGTAGTGTACTAGCATGATGTAAATGTCTACTAAAAAGAATACAAAGCACTTTGGTGTATCGTCCTTGATAACTGTGTATGCTAAATGCCGTAAATGGTTTAAAAATGCGTTCTCATTTGAGAGGACAGCACTCTGCAAAAGTCTTAGGCCACCATTAGTTCTGTCGTTTTAGCAATGGTATAATGACCATACAGATCTATGGAATAACATATTGATGACAATTTGATCCTAAAATGTCAACCTTGGCTTTGTCACTCCATAGCACTCTTCCCCCGATCTTCATTCCAACCTTTGTAAGCCGTACATTACCTGAATCTTTTCACTCCGTTCCCCTTCTGCAAAAGTGTTTTTCTACTCTTCCAAAAACACATTCCTAATAAACATTTTCAGACAGTGGAAAGGTACTTGGTATTCAGATGTCACTGCTAGACACTGTTATTGTTCAAGTTTAAAGGGAGATCTCACTGAATACTTTCCACTGTAGCCTATAGAAGCTTAAGTTTTTCATACTGCATACAACTTTTAAAGGTATGTAGAGAAACAGATGCACTACAGTCTGTAAACTTGGAACTGCAAATTGCAGTGACCGCTAAATTTTAAATAAAGCGCAATCAGAATACAAACTGTATATGCAGGGCTCCAAAAAGTACAATGCTCACAAAAATTAGGGGATATTTCATTATGGGATATTTAACAATGAAATTCTGAAATATTGCTTAATTTTTGTGAGCACTATATTATATCAACCAATAGCAATTAAATCTTGGTTGGTCAATTAAGCAGTCGCTTAACAGCTCCCTATGTTCTTGCCCAATCAGAGAAATGTGTGTCGATATAATGACATACATTCCTAAATAACTTTCCAAATAACACCTTTTCTGCAGGCCTAGAAGGTCCAGAGGCCTTCCCTACTGTTTATCACTTTTACGTTTAACTGTTTAGCACATAGCATAGCAACGGCATTAATCTAAAACAGTTTTAATACAGGATATTAATGTCTGTGTTTTAATAAATTTAGCTAAAGAAAAAAAAAGTTGTCAGTTCAGTGGTGCATTATCATGACTTCTAACACACTTCAAATAATTTTTTTTACCTATAAATCCTCTGATGGCTTTTAGACTGTAGCTCCATCTTACCACTGCATCAGGCCTGGCCTTTACAAAGCATCTCAGTGTCGTGTTTGCTCCTAGTGTAACTGTTACGTTAGCATCTAGCGTGAAGGTTTCCGGCTTCAGGCAGCTTTTCAGCAGGACGTCATGAAAAAATTTCCCAGCTTTTGACTTCGGACCTGAGCACGTCAGGTATGAATTCATCAGAATAATGGGGGGACCGATGGATTTAATGAACTCAATGAAACCTTTGAGTCGACAATCGCAGAGCCAGTGGTTATTGTGCAGTGCTAGCACAACATTAGCAGCATTCTCATCACTCCTACTGTGTTTTTCTGGATGATAGCGGTTCCAGTTTAGGAAAACGTCCCTGGATATGACAGTAAGCTGATTGAAGGATAAATCTAAGTAGGTCAGAGAAGGCAGGTGACGTAACGCGGATTCAGGCAGGACATCCAACTGATTGTGCTTCAAATCCAGAATTTTAAGTTTGGGTGTATCCTGGAAAGCCATCCATGGTATTAGTCTCAGGTTATTACCCTCCAGGCGGAGTTCAGTGAGGTTGTGCAAGCCTTCGAGACTCTTGATATTCATTAAGGTAATGTCATTAAAATTCAGCCACAATGATTCCAAGGCACTCATAGTGTAAAAAACCCTTTGTGGCATTTCTGTGAGGTGGGAGTTCTCAATCCTGATTTTTATCAAATCTGCAGGAATGTTCTGGGGTAATAACCTGAAGGGAGCTCCCATACATACTAATGACCTAAATGAGAGAAAAAAAAAGCATTTTTTTTAAAATGCGGTAAACACAGCTTATAATATTAATCATGACGGGTTAGTACAACATATTCATTTATGACAGATACTACGTGGATATAAAGAAGCTTTCAAACTTTTAGCAAAGTGTCTGGATTCAGGATTTGCACTTAGAGCAGAGAGGCTATTGCATCATATATAGCTAATGATTTTAATCATACTGCACTCTTGCCAGCTGGTGCTTTTAGAATTACAGCTAACTACAACAACAATTTGGCTAACTAGGTATTGGCTAAAGTTATAGAGTTATGCGCTGCTAAAATGTTATTCTAAATGCATAAAATTGAAGTATTTAATAAAACAGGTTAAACAATATGCTGAACTAAAGAAGTCTAAATAAAGACACAGCCGTGTCCAATAAGTACTGTGATGACTTTAGCTAATTGACGAACACTGAACTAAAGCAATTCACTGTACTTAAGTCATATGTACATGTGTACTTGTGACCATCACCCAAATTATAAGAACGTATCCTTGAAAGTTGAAAGTATACTGAATAAAATGTCACTGCAAGTTTTCACAATTCACAGTACTTTTTTTAATACAAAACATTCTTTAGATTGGCTTCATGAATACAAACACCCATAAAGCCTAGTTTTCTCACCACTCTCCCAACCTACGTACCTTCCAAAGTTGTCCTCTTTGCAGGAGCATCCTGTCATGCAGAAACAAGAGGCAAAACAGAAGTGACTAAATACTAACGGCACAGTTAATGCCAAGAAAAACATAGACATATTGGTTTTTAAGCAGGGCACGAGAAGTGAGTTGTTTTGTAGGGCATGTCAGTGAGCTTGGTCAACCTTAATCTCATTGTACTTAATCCAGCCTGACGTAAATCTTGAGGAAGAAAAGGATTACGAATGCTGTTTGGAAATCATTCAACAGTTTCTCACAATGATGTGATGTGAATACTACACACGTACAACAACACTACAACCAAATCACAATATATATCATTGGTGAACATCATTAAAAGCATTCCAGCATTTCATTGATATCACTAAATGGAGTTCAGCATGACTAGCTCCACCTCTCTCTGATCAGCAATGCCAGGTGGCCAGAATCATGGGGCTCAAGAACATGGCTGTAAATCATATGTGTAAAAACAAAGGGGCTGGGGAAACATGACAACTGCTCCAGGTTATCAAACTTGTGACTGTCCTAATGACTCATACATGGGGCTTCAAAATCAAAAGTTGCATTCCCTTTATGTAAGGTTCTGGGAGGATGGTACCAAATAATATGAAACAAAAATCTCTGTTCTGAGCCTAAACAGGAGACAAATGCGAGTGATATAAGATTATTCAGATTTTTTTTGCTGTCCAGTTTTTCACACAGAGACACTAGAAGGACACACAGAAGGTTGTGACACTATTCTCAGAACTAAATCCACACGTCACCTTACCCTTAATGATTAGCAGATTCAAATTTGACCTGTTCACTGTGCATGTAAGTCTGGCATTAGATCCCTTGTAGCTTTATCATGTGAAGCTAATTACTTTTTAAGCGCCTGTAATTCAGGCTCGCAAATTTAGATCAGGCTTTATAAACACAAACCATGACTAGGCATAGGTCATTATGCTCTTTTCCGGAATAAGCGGTTCAGTTCCAAATGCAAAACGACATTTAAGGCAGGAAAAATAGATCTTAATGTCAGAGGTTGACGCTAAATTGGCATGTACAAAAATGCACTGAACAGATATCAGTAGGACAAAATGATTAAAATGTTCTCTGTAGAAAAGTATATCAACTTGTTTTTACAACCTTTACAAACTTTAATTGTGAAGCTAATGAAAATGAAATACAAGTTATCAGTTAATAAAAAATATGCTGCTCACAGTAATTAGGAGCTACTTCAAATGAAAGTAAATTAAATATTTTTGTGAGCAGTGGAGTTAAGAGTCATTCTCTCATTCTCTCTCTCTCATTTTGTTACTGACCTGACCAAGTCAGATGGCCAAGCTCACCATTGTCAACAGAGTTTATTCCTCTTCACCAACTTTCTTCGTCCTTTCTTAGAACACCTTCTTAATGCTCACCTTCAAACACTGCAGACTAACCAAAGATATTTTTTCAGACAGGAGTCCCCAGGCATTCGCGGAAAGCCGAGCTGGGCGGGCAACATAAATGCACTAACCAGGAACTGGTACAGAATCTGTACATCTTCTTTCAGAACAACCAGTCAGACTGGAGTTAGAAAGAGGTAGCACATAACTCCCTGATCAACTCCTCCACTGGACTCAGCCCCTTCCAGGGCATTATGTGGATCCATGAAGCATGACTGGCTCTTGACCAAACAAGATACATTCCTGATAACTGTTCCTTTTCCAGCACTTATGCAAATGAATGAGGTCACTTACCGCCTTAAGTTTCCGCATCATTTCTCTGCCATTTTACGTGTCCCTGCTAAAGGCTGCATCCTCTGGCCCACTGGACGAAACCACCGTTGTGCTTGCTCCAGTCAGAGAAATGGACAGCGCCCCCACCTACATTCTACAGGGTCTCACTGGAGAGCACAAGGCTATGTGACTATGTCACACGGCCATGACCATGTGATGCCCAGAATACATTTCCCAGCATGCATCACTCTGGCACTATCATTAAGTCCCTTTTTCCCCATTTACTGATCGTGCACATTTTCATCCATTCAGCTCATCATTGACTAACACATTTAAACACCGCGTGTGTGTGTGTGTGTGTGCGTGTGTGTGTGTGAACTGAACAATATGCTACACTTAACCATAGGTCTCAAATCCTAATAAATAAAATGTATTTTAATGTATTGAAAAAATAATACTTTAATAAATATTTATTTGTACATGTACATAAGAACAACATACACACAGTTTCATGTTTAATTTGAACATAAACAAATTGTACATATATAAATATTGTTTCATTTTTTTTACAAATTTAAAAAGATTCAGTGTAAGCCTTTCATAATTTTTCAACGTGACCCATTCAGCATAATGGGAATGCATTAGGAAATGAGAGATGTTTCTGTTTTCTGTTTAGTACTATTACTCAGTGCAGGCTTATAACAGCGGAACGCTTTGGAATTTGCATCATCTACCAATTGAGGCAGTTCTCTAATATTACTTGTTTTTTAAGTCATATTAAATGTCTGTTCCGTTGCAACATAAATCTGGTCTATCCTTGCAAGACGGTATTTGGCAGAAATGTACATTTACACAAGCAGTGTTATCTTTACTAATGTTATGCACTGTGATGTGGTTTGGCTTCTATTATAACATTTAGTTACTAGTATTGTATTCTTTTGTTTGTAATGTTAGTATTTACTGACTTTCTGACAATAGATCCTACTTCTGGCGCAAACATGGCAAAAATGGAAATCGGGTCTCAATAAACTGAGCAAATATATTACAAAAAGTGCAAAACTCTGTCTGTCCACTGGTCTTGTTGCTTCCATAAATGCGATCAACTTGTTTCTGATCTGATCATGGCACGAACATAATGGATTTCTTGTTGTAATTGTTGAGGTTACGAAACCAAACCACTGCATTCTAATATTAAAAAAAACTGTTCTGTATGTGAACTGTGTCACATGGCTGTATGGTTTGAGTCTGTTTTTATGCATTTCTGCAATAATGAGTTGCCACCATTCTTGGAAGAATGAATTATAGATTTCACTTTCTTTAATTCTATTGTTTCATGAAATAACTCTAAGTGAAACTGGATCAATGACCCTGAGCACAAAGGCCAAAGAATAGTTAAATAAGACCTGAAGGGAGCAGTTAATTTGAGGAAATAAGGCATTCAAAGGATCAGTTTAGTTTGATGAAATTTCAATAACCAAAGGAAACAAGTGGACTGGAGGAACAGGAGCAGGTAAAGCACCAGAAATTACCTGTGTGCCAAGCCATTATTATACATTATTATACATATAACTTAATAAGTAGAACTGGCTCTCTCTCTATATGGAATCACTAGTTTTTTCAGCGTGCTGTAGCGTCAGTCATTGGAATTTTAATAACAGACCATATTGCAGATATGCACACACTCCAATTTGATCTCATTATCTTGGCAAAACATTCCTCCTCAAACAGTTATGTTATAAAAGAAAAACACTTAGGAACTTTAGGGTCCATGACTGGATGGTGTGCAAGTTTTGTTCCGTTCTGTTTGTACTCTCAACGTTTCCTCCTTCACTCATCATCATTGTGCTTAATATATTCTTGCATGGTACATTAACTGTTCCAACCGATTATGCAATCCAGTAGCACTTTTAAATCTGGCTTTTCAGATCTTTTCCATGATTGCTTGAAAATGTTAGCTGACTGCTCAATGCAGAAACCATTCCTACAAGCCAAAAATATAACATGGGTATTTAGCAATAGTGGAATGAGTTGTTCACGAGTTGCAATTATAGCAGTCTTGCTTGTTTGCTTTTTCTGACAAATGTCTCCATTGCCATTGCTCCTTGGATTTGCCTAACAGATGCATTTAAGTGGCAAATGAGTATTGAACTCACATTATTTACACCTTGCATTTCTGCATACGATCTGGCAGAACTCCACTTACACTCCACATACAAAGTGTATCTCAAGTGTGACCTCGTGAGATAAGACATTATTTTCCCATGTAAGAAAGCACTCTCAGTCTCACTGTTCTTCAGTGACCTACAGTAAACATGGTTTCTCATGGGCTACCATTTTATTATATGGTGCCAAATATAAACAGAAATGACAACAGGCAACAAAGCATCCGCATCTTTAGTGGCTTTTTTAGCATTTGCTGTAATTCCTGTAGGGCTCAGTGCTCCAGAAAACATTTTGGACATGAGAGTCAGGACTGATGGATGAAAATCGTGGCTGGTTTTACAAATGTAAAATACCTGTTACCAGACATTTAACACAGTTTGGTGAAAAGCTTGGGGAAAAACCATTCTGTGTTTGACCATAGAGGGGAAGAGAGAGTCTCAGTAACACTGTGGTATCTTGCTGCAGGGGACAAGATAGAACACCTTGTTCCAGCTTTTAGTCACAGCAAAGCAGATGTATTCGAATGTATCCGAGAGGTGTGTCGATCATGAAAGGCACTCCTATACCAATACATTGCACTGTCAAAATCACACTGGCTCCGGGACAACATAAACGGGATGAAGGACAGGTGGAGTTCCCATAATGAAACAGAACAATCAATCTCTTCCACATTCAGATGATTCAGAAGATGCATTCCATCTACACTTGTTTAAAATGTGGTCAAAATTCATATCTGACCCCCTCAATGTGGATTGAGTGATCTGACCACAGTGTGTCTTGGGTTTACACCTGGTTTTACATGCAGTCAAGAGAAATCTGAACATGTTGTGATCACCAAAAGTGCATGTAAAATGCAAGATGCAAATGGGCTTTAAATGCCAAGATTGTCTCTTTTTCTACTCTCGTCTTTTGGAATATATTCCAGGTCTGCATACATCCTAACAGAAATACTCATTAGGATGTCCATCAGTCTTGGCTATTGCCTCTGAATCAATGCTGGAGCGTGCAGAAAGCAGGCGGTTGGACTCGTCCTGGTTGACATGGGCACGGAACTCACCCTCCATACCTTTGGCCTTGGCACCTGGCGTGAGGGTCTCAAATGTCACATATGAGTCCTGCATGTCTTTGGATCTCCTTTTCAGGATCTTCTGCAGTCGTCTTTTCAGGGCACCACAGCAAACAATCAAGGTGAGAGGTACTGCAATGACACAGGCCACAGTGATCACTACCACGTTGATAAGCTTCTGAGTCCCACTCGCACTTGCTGCTTCATCCGTTGAGAAAATGACACACTGCTCTTTCTTTGGGATAAGACCCTTCACACATACACAGGCGATATACTTCGTCTTGGGAACAAGGCCTTCAATGGTGACCCGGGTCTGGCCGGGTCCAACGTTCAAGCGCCTCATGTCTCTTTCACCAAACACAGCATAGAGGACGCTGAAAGAGGTGGTGTTGGTGGCCGAAGGAGCACGCCAGTTTATTGATACTGTGTGGTCTGTGTCACCTATGACTTTGACGGTACGTACCACCCTTTGCTCTCGGCTTTGCTGCAATGACGAAGCATTAGCTGCCAGGTTTCCTGCCAAATCACTCAATGCATCCTTATCTACTTCTGCTGTTCCTGACCTGCGCCCAGGAGGCCCTGTCACTTTTTTATTCAAGACTCCCTCTGATATTCTGTAGCTCTCTACGTAGAGGGTCCCTTTGCCTGTGGATTTGGAACCATTGAATAGGTCCATGACAGAGACACTCACAGCAGTTGAGGGGATGTATCTGGCAATGAGTCTGTCCTGGTATGCGGCCTGTCCAGAGCTTTTCTTCTTGACATCACTTTTCTTGACTGCAGTGTCATCAACTTGCCATGTATCTGTTATGATGAGGGAGATAACTGCATTGCCACTGCCCACAAAATTAGTTGCTTTGCAGACATATTTGCCCGAGTCATGGTACGATACAGAAGGCACGCTGAGGATAGACCAGATGATTCCCTCATTTGAAACCTCCTGGCGAACTGTAAAACATAATGCCAACTCTTAGACAAATACTTAATTCAATGACAATTACAAAAACTCATAATGCCAGCTTAACCTAAGATAACACTTTTATAGTTGAAGTCATATACAATTTCTAACTCTATAAACATAATTAAAGAAAACGGAATGTTTTAAATCTTTATCCACTGGACAGTTCAAACAACACAAACAAACCTACCTGTACCATTGATGGCTTTTCCGTCAGCTCGGGACCACGTGAGCTCTGGCACTGGCACTCCGAGAGTACCACAGCGGAGCAGGACATTGTTGCCAACTGAGCTGCGGACCTTTGCGACGGCCGTGTGGATCCAAGGTGCCTGGCATCTCCTTAACTCCACGTCTGAGAAGAACACGCCAGACAAGCTCTCAGGTTCTGAACAACGCAGGCGACTGTCAATGAAAGCTGAAGTGGAGGATGGAGATTTCTGGAAACGCACCAAGTCAAACAAGCGGCAGTCACACTGCCAGGGATTATCATGCAAACCTGGAGAATGTAAAAAGAAAAACATAAATTCTAATGATAATCTAGCAAGTTGGGACAGATATGTAAGAATAAAATCCACAAGATGCTGTTTAAGATTATGGAATTTGATCAATCTTGGTTTATCATCATACATTTTACGATTGAATTTTAACAAGGTTAAATGCTCAATATAGTGCCTTTCATCCAGTTACCATTGGATGAAATAGAGAATTACTTTTGTCATAGAATTACGCAATACTCTGCTCATATGCACACGTATCTCATGCATTGTGTCCAATGAAGCAAGACACTGACACAGTATTTGCTGCTTTAATGTAAATATAAAAGGCTATTTTCACAAGAAAACAAACTATACGCAAATGTGTAAGCTAGACCGTCTCTGTTGCTACTGCATTGGAATTAACATGCTAAATCTTTTTTGGTTTATGGAAATTCATCATAATGATCGAAAATAAGATAATGTACTGTCATATGGTAAAATCATACTCCTTAAGAGGGTGGAATGATGGGTATGACGATTCTGTTTGACAGAAGCCAAAATGCACTGATAGACAGTATTACAAACACTCAACAGATTGCAAGCACTGGAGCACTAGAGTGCAGCAAAACCATACTATCACTTTGCCATATCGAATTGTGAAACAGTATATAAACAAGCTTATATTATATCTGTTATTATGATGATCAGCATTCAGTACAGTACTCTGTACTGTAACTATAACTTCAGGAAGTGATGTGCAGTGTACAGTTGTAACCCACACAGACTTCAGGAGGACATGCAACCTCCACATCAAAATTACCCAAATAGCTTCATATGGGAACAAACCCAGGCTTAATGGCTTAATGGCTTAATGTAAATGGTATGGCAATGTTAGACAAAGGGACTCAGGAATTTAACAATAATACATAATTATCACTATAAATAAAAAATAGTTCGATTAAATGAAATTAAATATCATGAAATTAACAAATAACTGTAATGCGAGGGAAAATAGTCATAGCTACAAATATCAGAAACTTGCTTTTAGTGATTATTATTGATTATTTTTTTTCATATTTAACAGTCTAATACATGGAGAACACAGGGTGCATGAGTATATATGCCCTTGATGGGGAATATGCCTTATCAAATCTATTTTACTTGTACCTTTGTATGATTTATTATTTCTAAAAAAAAAAACATCTTGGCCTGTTTGTCACATTTGTCCCTTTTGGATTTCAAACTATTTAATTTATAACCTTATAATTTATAAGCAAAAAATAACAAATAGGGTACCCAAAATAATCTTGTCATTCTCAGTCTCTGAGGCTGGTTTTGAAGAAAACCACATTATCAGTAGCTGAGGTGGAAGCGTTGCGAGGTTGTTACTGGATAAATCGAGATAGGTGAGGTTTTTAATGTAGAGTGCTGCATCGGCCGGCATGCTGGAGATCTTGTTGTTGTGTAAATCCAAAAGTTTGAGATTTGGCATGTCAGATAGACTCTCCCATGGGAATGAGGTGATGCGTTACCCTCCAGTCGTAACTCGTCAAGTACAGTGAGGCCGCGAAAACTGTCCGAACTGAAGACAGAAAGGGAGTTAAATGACATCCAAAGGAACTCAAGGCTGCTGAGGGAGGTAAAGGCCTCGCTGGAAACTTGGGTGATGGACGTCTTCTCTATTCGCAATTTTGTGGTGTCTGAAGGGAAGTGAATGGGAATGGAGGTGAGATCAGGATCATTGCACAGTACACTCCTGCAAATAAAATAAAAAAAATAATAAAAACGGGAATGAGAACTAATAAAAAAACGTAAGCCAAAAGTTCATGTTTACAAATTTCTATTTTGACATTACATTTGTTATTCAAACAGATACAACACATTATAATTCATGCTAATTGTGTAATAAACATGATTAAGCTTTTAAAGGATAGTAGCTGAGCTTAAAGTGATAAACTGACCTTTACCTCTAAACTGCTCAGTTCATTAAGTGTATATATATATAACAGAAAAGGTTAGTAATATAAATGCAATTTCTAAATTGATTTTGCCCAAGTGGATGTTATCACCCAGTAAAAATAA
>JAYJMA010164161.1:0-13534 GCA_036873895.1 Parotocinclus cabessadecuia
ATTATCTAAAAAAGGCCAATCCCAGTCTGAGCAAGCCTATGGCGACAGTGGAAAGGAAAAACTCCCTTATTTAGGAGTAAGAAACCTTGAGAGGACCAAGACTCAGAAAAGGGACCCATCCTCCATGGACGGCATGGATTTGTGAGTATAACTATATATTTTAGTACAAAAGATTAAAGGTCCCCCACTGCGTGTAACAAACCACCAGTGAAAATGGTTACATGTTGCATTTCTCTTCAATTTCATATATTTATATGCAATAAAAGGACCAAAACACACAGCTTTACACAGTCAAAGTTTTACAACAAGTACTTCTAGAACAGATAGAGAAAGTCAAGGATTCAGTACCATGAAAAATAATCATTGGAATATTGTGAAATCATGTTGAGTTGATATGAATCATCATTCTGTCATTACAGAAAAAGTACATAGAAAATCCTGACCAATTATGAAATGTATGTATTTTTCCAAAAAACATATATTTGACTCACATGTTTATGCTGACTGTATGATTTGCAATTACAAACATTGTATTACATATAAGAAAAAAAGCAAAATAGGTTTAACCGTCTGTTTGTTCACTTGTATGTTCACCAAGGTGACAAAATATTACGACCAAGTGGTTAGCGTCAATGTTTAGGTAAGTAACATATTAAAATCTGATGCCAAAATGAATTCTCATACTGAGAGATTCCCAGCAAAATATTGACCAAAGAATTAGAACTTCCCAGGTTAATTGCAGACATGTACCTGCCTTTCTAAGTTATGTAAAACGAAGAGAAAACCACTGTCACTTCTGAACATAATTAACATGAGGCTTCATGTTTGCACAGTAAAGTTTTAAGTGGTATTTGTTAATATAGCACAGCATTATAGCGCTTGACATAGGTTTGCAAAAATATTCTCTCACCCATGTGTTTATATCAGCTATTGTTAAATTTATTATTATTGGTTCTTGATGCCGTGCTGTCTGAGGGATCGAAGAGCACAGTTGTTCAGCTTAAGCTTGGGCTTTCGCCTTTATTTACTGAAATTCCTCCAGATCCGTTAATTTGTTTAATGATATTATGCACTGTAGAGGGAAAATATGGAAATTCCTTACAATCTGTTTCTAAACATTTTAATACTTTTATCACGTATTTATGTGATAAAAGTATTTACATATTTATATTAAGTGGAGATCCTCTGCCATATCTTCTAATTAAAGCCTGAAATAAGATCCAGAAGCACAAGCACATTTACCAAATTTGAATCTGCAGCCATCAAGAGCTCGTTCATGACCCTGATTAAAGCAGTTTCAGTGCTATCTAAACCTAAACTGAAATTTCTCAAACAAATTGTCGATGGTCAGATGTTCTTGGACAAAGACTGCATGCTGTAGCAAATTACTAAGAAGTCAAAGGTTGGACAATGGCTGATAGTTATTAAAATCAGGGTTAAGACTTGGCATAATAATAACAGGAGTAATAATAGCATTGTTTTAAGTTGGCTAGAACAACCCCAGAACTAACAGATGCATTGATGGCTTATTATGGGGCCTAAAGGCGACTGACATGCTTAAACTAAAGGGGTTGGCATATGGTGAAGAAGCTCTCCACAGAATTTTTATCAACTGAGAGCTTTGATAAGTGATTGTCAACAGGAGGACATAACTCAGAGACTCAACTTGGGATTTAAATAAATATTGGTAACCTTTTAAATGAATAATTCCAGAAAATTATTGCAAAGATTGGAAGATGGTATAAAAGGGAGGCTAGTGGGCTGCAGCAGTTTATTGACAGCAGCAAAGAGGGCTCTTGGATTACCCTGTCAATTACTGACGGTGGTATGGAATTCAGATTTTGGCTTTTTTTTTTTAGAGCATCCTTATAACTACAAATATGATCTTTATATGTCACCTTGTGCACTGTCAGACCAGTGCTGAACAATGGTGGCAGTTTCAAGAGACGTTTAGACTAAATTGTCCTCAAATTCTATGTTTAAGTGACTGCTAGAAACAAAAACACATAATTACAAAACCCATCATTAGCTTTCTAATTAATGCTAGTTAAGATGGTTAACTAACATCAGCTGACATTACTTTCCAGAGTAGTAAGGCTGGTGAGATTTTCATTTTAAATCAATGCATCTAATGGCTAGTTATTTTACTGGTTGCACTTACTCTCAGGGTACTGAATAAACTCATAATGTTCAACGTCTTAGCATGAAAAATAACCTTAAAGTAACTTATCTGCTTAAGGACATGAATGAATGCGTGCTATTCAGTGCACACAACAGTGGTAAGTAAAGTCTTGAACAGTTAGTTTATGATTTAACAAGATTAACTGTATGGACTGTAATGTATTTGGCATATATATTCAAATAAGATTTAAACAAAACAACTGTTTTTCTCTCTTTTTACTAATCTAACAAAATCAATAACAATGAAGAGTAAGAGCAGGGTATAACATCTGTATTTCAACAAACATTTTGTTTCACAATCATTTCAGGTAACATTAAATGGCATTACATTTTTCCAAAATGTGTACTGTACTGATAACTCTGCAAAATTGAAAGAAAGAAAGCAATATGGATTTCATTTTAATTATGAAAAATATCAGTAGCATCACCATGAGAAACTTAAACATTCAAGGAAATTATGTGATTATTCGCAGACAAAGTGAAGCTGAGGGAAAATAACATTTTTGTTTGGCTGATTAAGTTTATTTTACGTTTATCTTACACAAAACAGTTTTCATTTTCAAAAAAGTATTGTTGGCAAACCATATGTATCCAAGCTATCGAGAACCAATGAAAGAATAATACAAGCGAGTTCATGCTACATAGTCATATCCGAAAAAACTGTATACGTTTCCAGCCGAGATGAGTACAATTTACTAAAGTAAAAGTAAAGAAATCTAGATAGACAAACCCTCTAAAAAATGATGTCAAAATAAAGCAGAAAGTCACCACAGAACATAAGCTATGACAATGGCCTTTGTGCCTAAGAGTTTAGAAGGGTATTACTATGTATGAAAGGGGGCAGTAAGAACCCTCTTCCAAGTAAGCTGATCAGCCTAATAATGTTGAATGATGTGCATTTTGAAGAGGTGGTGGTTGTCATCTCATGTATTAGCATAAACCCTCACGGCCCTCATCCGATCAGGTTGGTTGATGTAATGAAACTGGAAAGTCTCTGGTATTCAGTAATTCAATTACATTTAGTAACTGCTTTACCATTGTGAGGGCCACAATGGGTCTGGAGCCTATGCCAGAAGCACTGGACAAAAAGTGAGTTGCCAGTGGGCTGTGGATGGGATATGGCAATGCAGAAGGGAGTCAACAGTGTTCAGTATCTATGTCATTGTTGTAACAGACACTGTATTCAGGATACAGCTGCCAAGGTATTTTAGGCATTTGCACAATCCTGAGATAAAACATTCTCTAAAGCACCTTACTGTGGCAGAATTTGAAGGCATCAAATGTACTGTTTGTGTTGAAGGCAAGATTTTACAAAACTGGCTAATAACCATTTTTTATTGTTTTTAACACTTTAACACAGAAGCTCTGTGTAACCATGTTAGTCAATGCACTCCTTGAGAAAAAGAGTTATCCCTAGTTTGTTTCATTTAGTTGTATTTATGTAAGCTGTGAAGCTAGAGGGCAGTATAAGTATATACTTCCATGGTTCACAAGTGGATAAACTCTTTGGCACTTGAGTCGCTTCAAATGTCCCTGGGCATCCTGTCTGTGTTTTACATCATAGCCTTCATGGAAATTTCTGTGCCTGCTGACAGACTACACCTGAACAATCATTGCTGCACTGGTTGACAAAAAAAAAAAACCCAAACCTCATTGACCACAGAGTGACATTTTTGCAGTTGGCATTGGCAGACATCTGACTGCAGATGTGAGCACACATGGGACAGCAGATAGGACATTAAGGAGTTGAGAGTTTGAGCACAGATCAAAGCTCAGTGTTAATCTTGCACTAAATGTACTGATGCCAATATCCATTTCATGTCATTCCTTGCCAGGACATAGAGCATTGTAGAAAATATTTTTTTTAAATATGCTACCAAAAGAACCTTCCCAGTGTTTCGAACATATCTATTATTCGTTTAATATTACACAGCATACCCTACTGAAATGTGAAGGCTAGCACAACTGTCCTGCTTACCATAAAGCTGAAAATTATGTTTAGAACTCCAAGAAACATATCAATCACATATTTGAGAATTAAAGCTGAATCACATAAAGCAAATGTGCCAGGAGATTAACTGCACATTAGGGTGATGTTACATAAGCTGTAACTCCACGGCTTGCATCATGTATTGCAATGGTTCTTTTACTTCAAATGTGGATTTTTCTGTTTAAACAAACAATGCTATCTAAAAGGTTATCAGATCAGTGCACGTGTGTTTAAGCAATGCTGTTTTAGTGCCTGACTCAAGAGGCAGAATGAGAGCCAATTGTGTTTCCACATCAAATTGTCCAGCCAAAAAGTACACAAAATGTGATACAAATATTCACCAATGTTTAACAGTGGTCCTTAGTATTCATAGGTACAACAGGAATTCTTAATTCACTGCATGGTTGGACCCAATACTAGGACCCTCACTGTACGCTCCAAATAGGTTTGCTGGTTTGAAACTAATTGAAATATTTTACCCTGAAATGTAAGCTTAGCCACTTTTGTGACTGCCATCACCTGTGCGTTGGATCCGAGACACGACTGTCTCACGAGACACTCTCTTGCAGTCCTGGGCCTGGCCAATATAGCACATGACATCAATAAATGCCTTGGTTAAATTCAGATGACTTCCATACTCACTGGTAGCATAATCATATGGAAATGTGTGATGGTAGTTGTGGAAACCTTCCCCTGAAACGAAATAATGATTGTTACCAACCGCAGTATTGTGTGAAAATGCAAACATTGTTGATACAGCCGAATACTTTATATATTTAGGCCTATGTAATTAGATCTAAAATGTTTAACAGAGACATTTAAACAAATCACGTGCATCTATTTCAGTTCCACAATAATATACCGCTTTAGGAGCATTGTCTTTGTTTTTTAACATTTATGCATACCTCTCTAAAAAGTTTAAAAATCAGATAAGGCAGAGTGCAGTAGAAAAATAGGGAACTCCTACCAACAGCACTGAAGGCAACAAACATGTTCTCTCTGGGGCCAATGTGGCGGTCATAGGGTCTCATACCCCACATGTGGGCAGCACTGTTCACCAACCAGGTGGCGTTAAGGACCAGGGCATATCTCAGAAGGCCTGGGACGAAGTAACCTATTAACAGGCTCTCCCCCCACAGCCACCATGGAACCAATGTGGGGATGAGGAAGCACATCACCAGTACAGACATCTTATAATGCCTAAAAGAGTGAGAACCACATTAACATTTACACATTCATGGTAAGCTTATATAGCATATATGTAGAGCAATAAATACTGTGAAATCTGGCAAGACAAGATAGCAAAATTTACAGCTTGAACTGTGAAGTCACCTAAAAGTTCCCAATGTATTACAATTTCTGCTTCTACAAATCTACACTACGTGACAATGTCTACATTTATTTAAATGCTGACAAGCTTGAACCATTCCACTCTCTGGAAGCTTACTGACATGTATCATTCAGTCAGCTGAGTTTAGATGAGCTCATCTCTTTTCAAAGAGTTGCAGGACTATTGTGGGACCACAGCCAAGAGAATGGGTCAGGTGATTACTCATTCTCTGTGGCATGATGTGTGACATCAAATGTGAGAAACTTTTGGTAGAGGTGGATAGCTGGTATAGATCTGCATGCAAAAGTGAATTAAGGCTAGTATTCTTGGTGCATTTAGTCATGGTGTAAATCCTGATTATTCATGAGTTTCTAGAATGCACTACAGTACAAAGAACATTAGAAGATTGCACATAAACCAAATCATGTAATTTTTAGGTCAGCAATTTGATATATAAACAATGACAGTATGTAATAAATTCCATGCCCTAACAACTTCAGAATCATGGGTTCTGTTCCTGGATTAGCTATTCCATCCATTTGAATTTGCAACTTACAACTGATACAGTCATAAGCAATTGTGGGTTAATTTTCTTGCTCAAGGAACCTTGGCATAGGATCTGGACCTTCTGTTCCATAGTCCAATACCTTAACCACTAGGCTACCATAGTCCCACATGTGAAGTGAATTGGAACTGGATTAGGCAGATATAGATAATGGTTTTAATTATAACTAATTATGTTGATTTAAAAAATCCATACCTTCTCTGAAACATGACAACACAATCTTCTTTTAGGTCAGTAAGATCAAGCTTTTTTCCCTTCTCAATGACCTCTGGGTGCTTACGAACCAACAGCCAACCAATATGAGCAAAGAAGAAGCCTCTAGTGGCATTGTGTGGGTCTGCATTGGTCTCTGAATACTTGTGGTGAACTCGGTGGTCTCTAGCCCACTCATAGACATCATTCTAAGAGATATAAGAAGTTTAATAACTAATTGGGTGACACAGTAAACCACTGAAGTGTAATTCTCAAGTGTTTATCAATCTGTAGATTGATCAAGATTATATGTGATCAAATAAATAAAATTGAAATTACCTGGAACGCCATGGAGTTCCCAAAGGCAAGAAAGATTTTTAATGGCAGCTTAGCTTTGTATGACCTGTGACTCCAGAGTCGATGAGCCCCTGCTGTCACACCCAAGCCACTGATCAGGAAACATATAAACGCTGTAATGAGAAAAGGAAAAAAACAAATGACTGTTAAATAGCATATATATATATATATATATATATATATATATATATATATTTATTTATTTATAGTGAAAGGTGTGCCTTTTCTTCTCAGAGATGTTTTGTGTGGGTGCAAAATGTCTCACTGTGTTGTACTTTCAGACAATGCTGCTTGGGCTGTTAAGTCCAAGCAGAGAAAGACATACTGTCATGCGGCTTGTCTAGCCTACAATGAACAGCCTATTGAAACACTGATTGTGCATTGTTTGTTTGGGGAAAATATTATGCAGTGTGATGAAGGGAAAACTGACTACAGGGATTGTACACCCACACAAAGCAACAAAGGCAAAACAAATACAGATATATTAGTTTTAATATCTATAAACACATGTACTGCCGTGACTAAATAATGCTAACACCACCTTAACCCTATGTATGTTCCACAGATGCAAAATAATCTTTAAAGTCGTTTGGGTTTAATTAAGGGCTGTATTATTTAGTTTATACACTCTTGGCAAAAACAAAATGGAACAATGTGTCAATATGGAAGTCAAATGCCAAAATTACCCAATACAACAAGCTGACTTCAGCAATGGAGTATTAAATATAAACCAGGATTATAAGAGTTTGGCGTTTAGTTTTACTTTTAGATAAAGCCACGTTTCTGAATATAAATCTATAAAGAGAATGGGAATGTATACCACTAAATCAAATCAATAATAGCCATGAGCACCGTTTTCTTTCGCATCAATATTCGTGGGTGCAGTCATGCTGATTTACATGACAAATGGCAGCAAGGATGTTTTATGTACCAATAAGATTGAGCAGATCTTTCAGTAAGCTGTTTATCTTTATTTAATTATGCCCTGAGATGCAACTTAAAATTGGCACGTGTTCCTGTCTTGGTGCTCACAAAGGCTTCCGAACAGAATAAAGCACTACGTATCACAAAAAAATGTGCAAATTAAGAAAATTCCTCAGAGCCTGATCATGCTTTGCTGCTAGATTTGAGTATCTCTGCTTTGGCAGTAGGCGGTGTTTGTTTCTGCCTGGTAGAGCTTGAATGCCATCTCACATCCAGAACTATCTAGCACTTGCACTGAATCAGCATGATATAACCCAGCACAATAAAAGTACATAACAAGTGGTGCATTAAATAAAGCCATAACAGCAAACTCACCCCATATTAGTGTGAATGCAGAGGTGAATGGGACTAATGTCAGCCCATAAACAGCTCCGATGTGCAGTGCAGTCATCAGGATCACATTTCGCCAGACTAGCTGCATGCGAGGCATTGATGATTCCGTTTCTTTGTATGATTTATCAAAAACATCATCACGTGACGTTATTTCTGCAGTATCTTCAATTATTCGTTGACTGGCTGTCATTGTCTGGTCACTGCAAGTACCGGTGTATCAGTATTCAATGCAAGAACAGCACATGAGGTTTATGATTCACATTCACATGACCGCGTTATCTGCTTACCTTTTCAGTTGCAGCTGTAAAGTCAGGTTATTGAAGCAGAGCTGAGTTGAGCTTAAAGAGAAAGAGAACGCAAAATAACACAACGGCAAGCTTTATTGGGCTCGCTTATCTATGCCATTCGATGGTTTTTATACGGTGTGTTCGAAATGACTGTGATTGGTCCGGAGAAGATGGTAACCATCTACTTCCGCCATTCTCATTGGCTGTTGCTTGGTCTGATGTTCATAACGCCTCAAACTAAACAGGCTTTTCTATTCCTCCCCTCCCAGCCGGCATTCATTGCTACCCGTCTAGAATGACACGAGTTCTAGTGATGGAGACAAAGTCTTGTCTGTAGCGATTCATTCCGTGTCCAAGAGTAACCCTGTGAAAATGAAGTCACCGCATATTCAATTGTCGGAAAATTACAGTTATTAACAAAACCGGTGCACTTCTTTCTTATTATAGAACTCACTCAACTTAAGAGGTCACAGGTTTTTAAAGGAACACAGCCTGATATGTCAACGAAAAGACTTTCAGACAATAACAGTGAGAATACAACTAATTTCTGGGTAGATTGAAGTTTTGAAGGCCAAATAAACAGTATTTACCTAACATGCATGTATTTGGAAGGTGAATGGAAACCAGAGTACCTGGAGTAAGCCCATGCAGACACAGAGGGGACATGTAGGCTCCACACATGGGGGACACAGGTCGCACCACCCTGGGGTTGAGCCCAGGACCTTCTTGCTGTTGGGCGTGGGTACCCTCCAAGCCACTTGTAGAGGTGATATTTAAGGTGTGGTATAAATTAGGGAGGTTGCTGAATTGGTATAAGGGAATTTGATTCCTTTACACTTTTACAGTTTAACTTTCAAAAAATGTAAATATGTACATAAGTTTTTCATTACTTGAATTGTGGGAAATTACTATGCGATCCACATGCATGTACAGTGACTATAAATGGGTCAACATGCAGAATCATACATAGCGCTCACAAAAACTGAAATATGCCCTAATTTTTGTGATTAGTGTAGCTTGTCTACTTAGTTCACAAGGTGTAGGATTTCTTTTAATTCCTGGAATCAAAGTCATAGCAGGGGTGTGCTTTCTTAAAAGTTTTCTCATACATGGCCTACCATCTATGGAATAAACTTCCACTTTAGTCCAAGATTTAGACACTCTCCCATCCTTTCAGTCTAATCTAAAGGAGCTATTTACACAGGCTTTTGGTTAGATTTATGGATTCCTGGCTCGGGATACTGGGGACGAAATCTGGGGTCATGTCTGGCCTAATCATGCCCTGACCTTTCATGAGGTGTGTCTGGTGGGCGGTCTGGTTCCTCCTGATCTTGATTTTTTTGCATGCTAGCCTTAGACTAATGGCAGAGCTAGGTTCATAGTCAGAGATTTATGATAATCTGGAATTTTGAGTTGTTGTTTTCTTGCCTCCTCAGAGAAATCACTCAGGTTTATTGATTGCTGGGGAGGTGAGTTGGTGAAGTCTCACATGGCTTTGCTTTGTTACCTTTTGGTTCTCCTCATTCTATCTATGCTGCTGTAGTTAATGCTGTCAGAGTGTTTTGCTGCACGTGGCATCAGTGATTGTTAATAGACTGTGCGCTTAATAACTAACTACATTTTCTATTTTCTCTCCGAGCTTATGTTCTAGTACCAGTTCCACACAGCACTTCAGCATTACTCTGACGGTTTCCATCAACAGAAACCAGTCCCACCATGCTCAGGCCAAACCAGAGGGCAGTGACTCTGTCCATCCTTCAGTTGTCAGGAGACGATGTGCCTTAAAGAACTTTCCCAAAGACTAACCATTATAGATACCACCCATGACAACCATTAATTTGAGTCACTAACAACTAACATTGATTGGAGCCAGGTTATGTGACTAGATGACACAAGCAGAGGTTATTGTGTCAAAAGTCAAACTGAATTATTCCTACAAAGAACAACAGTTCTACAGAACCTACCACTGGTAATAATGACAAATGGCAGGGTTTTTCCCTATAGTTCCCAGTTAGTGTGAGGATACAGGGCTGTAACTGTTAGACTACAACTAAAGATGAAAGAGTAAAGCTTTGTGAATTTTGTATGGTTCTGCATATGACTTAACACTTCAGATATTCACAACAGTCCAAAAGGGAAAACGGAAACTCAATTAAACAAATGAAACAATATATTCTGCCTTATATTTAAGTGAGCTTATTAACTGAGGAAAATCTGTGAATAGCAAATTTTTTTAAAAAAAAGCTTTGCTTTTAATATCTGGTATGAGCCCCTTATGCAGCAATACTCAAAACTATACATTTCTGGTTGCTACAAATCAGCCCTGCACATTGGCTTTGAGAAATGTTATTACATTCCTCCATAAACAACAGCTTCAACTCTGGAATGTTGTTGGGTTTCTTCACATGACCTGCTTCCATAACATTTATATCGGATTATGGTCAGGATATTGGCTTGGACATCACAAAACATTCTTTAATATTTTTGGTTGAATAATGTGAGCTGCTCACTGTCATTCTGTATTGCCTAATTTCTCTTCAACACAAAAACAGATACCATGACATTACTTCAGAGTTTGCTCATATAATTCAGAATTCAATGTTCCATCAATTATAGTCAGTTGGTCTGGCCGGTTCCTGCAAAATTTGCCCAGACCATAACATTACAAATACCATGTTTCACAGATGGGACGTGGTTCTTCTTCTGAAACCTTTTTTTCTTCAGACATAACACTAATCAAATAAACCAAATCAGTCTATTTTGGCCTCATCCATCCTTTAAACCCTTTTCCAATAGCCCTCTGGCTCATCCACGTGTTTTGGCGCATCCAGTGTTTTTGGAGAGCAATCCATGCAACTCTGCCATGCACACCACTGTTGTTCAGTGTTCTCCTACTCATGAACATTCACATTAGACACTGACACAGAAGTCTTGGGTTGCTTAGAAGATTACACACATTGCGCTTGGAACCTTTGTTAGTCAAGACACTTCTGGGGACGTTATTGAATTTCCTCAATTTATACACAGTCTGGTGACTTTAGAGGTGGTATCGTAACATTTTCCAGCCCAACGACCATTAACAACATTTTTTTTTTCACAATAGCTGTTAATGTTAGTGGTTTAAATACTTTGGCCACTTAGAGTATGTAACATTGGATTTTCCTCAAAAAAATCAATGACCAAGTATAATACATTTGTGGAATTCATTCAGCTGGTTCTCTTTGTCTACTTGTAGGATATCTGTAAAGCTGTTGTTTATTTCTATATATATGCAGAAATATAGAACAACCAATAGTGTTCACAAACTTTCAAGTACCACTGCAACCACCCAAGTCCCTTGATCTCAGTCCCTATAAAAACACGTGTGATACTTGAAGATTCTTTATTCAGTATTGCCTACATTTCTGGCTTTATTTTGCCAGTATATTCAAGAATAACAGGAAAATACTTAGTTCTATCAGACTGGAAAGGCATAGTTGCACAAAATACTAAATATAGGTAAACATTTTTTATCACATTTTTAAAAAATGTTTTAACCAACCCCTTTAAACCAGGTCACTGCTGTAATTGGCTAATTGTGTAATGGAATAACTATTATGACATATTGAAAGATCAAAGTTCTTAATAAAAAAATCATCGGACAGAACATAGCCAGCTCAAATCACTTATATATTACAGACTGGCATTTTGCATGAAGTTAAAACATTGATTTCAGTTGTAAATGTTTGCAGTCTATTAATACACTAAGAACATAAAGACAGAGCCAAGAGCCACCCAGGGATCACCTTTGTTCTAAAATATCCAGTTGCCACCACAAAACTGTCTAGAAATGATTAAACTCATAATCTGTCTGTGTTTACTTAATTACACAAGTTAGCCTCTTACTGTCTCTCTCCGTGTACATGTTTGCAAAATTTGTTTGCATATGCTGACATCTTCATTATAAAACAATGATAACTATAACACTGAAAGGATCCCAAAGGTAAACCCAAAAGGGTACAGCATGACCAAGCATGTTACAAAACAAAAATAAAAGTGAACAAAAACTGTATGGAAACTTGTTAAATTCTGTTACAAGTTATTAATGTCTACAAACAGTCTACCACGATGCTTTGATGTATTTTTAGCTCAACATACACCAACTATTTTCAGTTTGACAACCAAAACATTTCAATTCTTACAGTACTGTGAAAAAAAGTTTTATATTCTATTTATTCTTTTCTTATAGTTTAGTGATCACTGCATTTTGTACGTCTACAATTATAGACTTTAGTCCACCTGTTTCTCTACATACTTTGTTAGTCCACTTTACTCTGTTCTCTAACATTCATAAACCCACAGGACAAGCACAGATCATGTACAATTTGGGTGGTGCCTCATTCTTAGCACTGGAGAGACGCTCACGTGGTGGTGGTGTCAGTGTGTTACACTGATATGAGCGGATCAGACAGAGCAGTGCTGCTAGAGTTTTAAACATCTCAATGTCATTGCTGGACTGCACTAGCCAAAAATATCCAAGTAGACAGCATCCTGTGAGCACGAACACAAACTTTGAGCAACACATGAGCTACTGTCTCTTTACATCTACATAGTGCAAGAATAAGGTGAACAGAGTGAGCAGGCTTTAAAACTTCAGCAGCACTGCTCTGTGTCAGAACCAATCATAGCAGCACTGCAGTGCTGTGAATGATCTACCAATCACATAGTACCTGATCTGTGATGGTCCTGTAGTGGCCCTGACCACTGTAGAAAAAAGTAAAGGAGACTAACAAAGTATGCAGAGAAAAAGACGACAGGATGTCATTGCAAAACCACAAAGTGCAGTGCCAAGTAAAGAATAGGCAGAACCGACATTTCATTCCTAACCCATTTGCAAAAATGCTGTTAATTAAAGATATATTTTCTTTACAAATAAAGTTTACACAAGCACTTTTTCACCATTTGATTCAGCTGGCATTGTCATTTTAGGCTACTTCGTTATGTGTGTGGAACACAAAACAATTTACTTGACAAAAAACAAAGCATATTGAAATGAAACGTCATTTATATGTACGTTGAGACAATATAAATTAAATAAGGTATGTGTCACATTTCTGTAACCGTTTCTTATTAACTTCACTAACACGCACACGCACGCGCACGCACACGCACGCACACGCACACACACGCACACACACGCACAGTACTACCACTCAGCTGGCTATGACATTCTGACATTTGCTCTTTGCTTTCCAAATTTTCATCAACACTAAATATTGCCCATTTATATTAACACAACTCAGTTTATAAACAAATTAGTGGACTTTATCATCTGT
>JAYJMA010164190.1:0-13532 GCA_036873895.1 Parotocinclus cabessadecuia
GTGTGTGTGTGTGTGTGTGTGTGTGTGTGTGTGTGTGTGTGTGTGTGTGTGTGTGTGTATGTGTGTGTGTGTGTGTGGTCGTGACGCACAGCAGTTGTGCTCACCTTCCTCATGGAAAACTGCTCAATCTGGTTGTGCTTCCTCTTGAATAGTCGAGCCGCATCTTTCAACAGGTGGCAAGCTCCATCAAGATCACCTGCTGCTCCCTGACACACTGAATCCCAAACATACACAGTTACAGTTAATGGTTCAGAAAATGTTACCCTTCAGTCCACTCTGTAAAGCCACAATTCACAAATGATTATAAAGCAACGTTATAATGAGAGCGAGCGAATTCTCAAATCTTTCCATTCAAATCTTTCTAATAACGTCAAGCACAAATGAACAAGTGCATCGACAATCTGAACCAGTTTATGTCACAGTTTGATAAAGTTGGGGGATTTGAGTCACGTGACTAAATGCTGTCCAGTTGGAAGTTGCTTGACTAACACTGATGATAACTTGACACTGACTTGGAATTCAGGACCTGAGACTTGACTTGGCGATTTTTTTTTTAAATTACTAAATAATAGCGTTTTTGGGTTTTGAAGGGATTTTTAAGGATTTGTTCTGAAACCTGTTTGGGTGATTTCTATTTCATTGCACACAAACTCAATTTCCTAGAGATTTATTTGCATGAATCTTACAGAAATAAAGCCTGATGGTTAAATGTGTTTTGTGTTTAATCATCTTTCAATGTCGACCCATCCTTACCTCCGGTGAGGTACAAGTAGTAGAACTGAGACCACTGTGACTCTGTCCTCAGCCGCTCAAAGGCATTGTATGCCTCTGTGAAGCTCAGCTCGATCATACTGCACCATCCTACAACAGAAAAGTAAATGTCATTTCACCAGGGCTTGCGAAACCTTCACATAAAAATCCCCAAATCAAAACTTACCAATCTCATAGAGACAGATGTGCTGGATCTCTCTCTGCTCTGTGGCCAGTTCCAGCGCATTGTTAAAGCAGGTTAAAGCCTCGCTGATCTGACACTGATAAGACAAGCGAGAACATGCATTAAACATCATGTAAGCAGCTGTAGTAAGCAGTAAAGCTACCTGATTGATACCTGATTTATACACGTAAACACACTTGTCTCAATACTTTTCTTTATTCTTTAATCATTCCCAAGCTGATGGACTGATGGGACTTCACTGATGCCCCAATAAAACATCATGGTTATTAAAGACATAGGTGTACTTAAAGTAAAACAAAATGTAACTGAAGCCTTTTCCAAATTATACATAGATAACATTCATATAAGAATAATTTGCATGTTCAAATATTATTTGAAGAACTAAGATTCACAAAGAATCAGAACAGAATAGAATACAGCAGTTATCTGAATAGACAATAACAGATTATAGTTTGCTTCTTTATTAACAAAACTAGAATTTTCCATAACGGACAGAAAAATCATTTGTGGTTAGCAGTAAACGAAAGAAGCAAGAAGGAAACACTAGTGGAACTGAATCTCGCTGTCGTTATTTTAAAATAGAGCCCAGACATTTAAATTGTTTATTGTCATCACTAAGGTCAAACATCAATTACTGAATCACCTCGAGCCGCAACACCCTTCCTTTGAAGAAAATGAAGAGGGAAGAGTTTGGATATTCCACCTCTTTCTTCTGAAGGATTTCTCTGGCAGCCTCGAGTCCTGCTTCTGTTTCAGAGCCGTCCAATGTAAAGAAAGGCTGCACAACAGTGTGGTACCACAATAGGGCCAATCTGAGACACAGACAGACAAGCCACCACTAATTGATTTGTATGCTCAATATATCCACGTATATACAATTTTCAGTTACAATCACCTGATTGAAAACATTCCGAATGGAGAATAATCTTGCACTGAAATTTTTGTTTGTTTATTTAAAAGCCAAATTCTTTTAACAAAAGCAAGGCAAAATCCAATCCCATTTTACCCCCTCTTAACTTGGTCAGTGTTGTTAGGGAGGATCTTGGGCCTAAACAATAATTCACGCGATATAGGTATACCCAAGACCATTTTCTTAAACTGAATGCCCAAATTTTGTTGCATGGCCTAACCAGGCCCTAAGGAGCTACCGTTTCCAGCTGCTGCTTTTAAGAAATGTAGCCGAACCACAGTTCCATATAAATATGTTTCACTAAATAATGCACAATTCAGGAGCTCTGCCATTGTCTAGTAATACCTGAATACAGGTACATGCCTTTAACGAGCATCTCATCAGCGTCTGCTCACTGTAAAGAAGGAAGACTTAACAATTATAATAGATTATAAACCGAAATAATCTGACTATGAACTCCAGAGCTTGTGGCAGTGAATGACTGGTCACCTCAACAGCCAATCAATGCTGCAGATGCATGAGCAGAGGTGGGAGTTAAAGAACACACATTTGTTTGTTTGTGTGTGTGAAAGAGAGAAGGAAACGACTTGTGGGCTTGCTGCCTGTCAGCTTAGGTTTGGAGTATTGTTACTCGCTCACATTACTCGTGTTTGTGTATATGGAGTGCTTATTTGTAACAAGCTGTAAATGGTAAGTGTACGTGACCCACCCCCAACTCCCTGTTTATTGTCTCTAACTATACTCCCAGCAGTGTATATAAACTAGTTCTCATGCACTCAGAGTCTCTGTTTTGTTCGTAATACGTCTAACGATGCAGTTTTGGCTTCCGTCAAATAAAAAAACCCATCATCATAAACTATGATACAGTACTGGAAGTTGCTTTCTGTACTGAATTATTGTGATCCATAAATTAGACACACGGTGCCATTAGGGATACTGTGTAGATGGTAGGGTTCTCATGCTTTTAGCAGCGTCTTTATACGTATCATTTGCACACAGTTTCATTGTGAAAATACCATTTATTGTTACATTACAGTACCATTAAAAGCCTTTAACTATGGTAATGTCTGTTTGGCCATTTCTGTTTCACAGACGTAATGTGGTCGTTAAAAGGCCCATACCAGCACTTAGTATGGAACATCTGGTGCATGCTAACAAACTGCAATAAGTATTGTTTAAAAATACCCACTAGACAATGAGGAATATACATGAAGCATTACAACATTTAGTTTGTAGAATGCCTGAAATTGTTTGTATTTTTGCATTTATAATAGTGCACTACATGGTGATCCACAGATTTGAATATAGGAAATAGAGATCCCACGATGACTTAAGACACATGAACCCTGATGTAATGGCAACTATAACTTTTTCTGCTTTATTAAAAAAAAATATAAGTCATTTAAATTGTAGTTAAAGTCTTAACAGCTACATTTGGAACTGTGCCGTGATCTTTACGCCTACTCACGTAGCGAGAGGAGCCTTCATGTCCTTACTTTCGCTGGCGTACATGAGGGCGCTGAGCCCCTCCTGCCGTGAGCCAGGGAATCCCAGTAGATTAATGATCCTGAGAAGGTTCGGAGGCACCATGGAGATGCAGAGGTGGAACAGGCCGTAACCGAAGCTGACTGAGCCCTTGAGTCGGCTCAAAGTCTTTTCAGTCACGCTGTTCTCGGGTGACACTGGCACGTGCTGGCCGTCTTCGCAGACTCGATCAGATGGTTGAGAAGTCTGCTGGCTGTTAGTGGGCTGACTCGTAGAGTTTGTCCCCTTTGGTACTGGGAATGAGGAAGGATCACTGGAAGTGATTTCTTTCAGATCAGGCAGAGGTTGAGATTTCTTACTCTTCTTGGCCCGATCAGCGGACTGCGGCACAGAGCATCTCCGCTGGTAGGTTTCCTGCAGTCGGCTGATGTCACTGTAGCATTTATTGTACATCTTCCAGGCCTTCCGAAGGGTCCAGCCTGCCTTAATATATCCTTTACCAAGAGAGACAAGAAGCTTTTAATAGTCAAAACTATTTCAGTTTAGTGGAATGACATATTAGAGGTTATTAGTGCCGAGAACAGGGAAGCAAAAACAATAAAAAACTAGCAGAGCAGAGTGAGAAAACTGGATGAGAGCAAGACAAAATTATATAGGCCTACATAATATGTAATAAACTATAGAAAATAATGCTGGGTGGTATAACCAAACTTCTGTATTACTTCTTAAAAAGCAAACAGTTTAAGTTTCTGGTGGTTTTACTGCCATTCATTAATATCATCGTTTTTTTTTTTTTCTTTTTTGGCCATGAATATACTTTTATATAGATTTGGGGCTTATTCTACAACCAGGAGTTTGTAGGATATATAAAAAATATTTAAATAATAAAAAAAGGCTTTGATTACTTTAGAGTTACTTTTTTCCACAAACTAACACGATTTATGAAGGAATCAGTAAGCATGAAACAGCTGCAGAATGTAAACAATTACTATTGTGCAAAATTTTTGTGTGTTAAAAACAGAACTTAAAAGATGAGCAATATTATTTCTCTGATCCTGTCTCTCATGACCGTCTGTAGTCAGACCATGTTTTTGTATAGAATTTTTTTATGTGATATATAACCCTTCAACCATTTCACTGAATCCAACAATCATAATCCCATACAATCCAGCATCTGATTTGATTTAATCATAGTATTTTGACAAAATTTTAGTCAATCTTTAGTAATCTGAATTGTTTTGAGTTTTGGTTTACTTTTTGTTGACTAATTATAACTATATAAGATTATAATTGACTAAATTTAAAGTAGATTCAGTTAACTGAAATAGTAACGTCTTTATGAAATATAAAAGGGGTACAACATTTAGGCTAATTGCTTTTCTAACATTTCACTAAAATTATTTAAGTAGCCTAATACTTGGAAGAAATGAACCATCTAGTAGCCAGTTATGGACCAGGATTATTTTGAAACCTTACCTTAGATTTTAGAAAGGCCTGCCTGAAGATGGCCTTTTCAATTGAGAAATGTGGCCATATATCAACTCCCCTCTTTCTCTCAGGTGTTGGCATTGTCGAGTTGGATTCATGAGAAACACTACAGAGCACAGATGCTTGTTCTTCCCACGGTTAGAGTAAATGTGCTCATCTTATCGCATCACTGATTGGACCACTGGCCATCTCGTCCAGTTTTTCCACTATACTAAAGTTATGATTCGATATTTTTCCCAAGTTTTCCATACCTCCCACAAAACGAAACCAGATCTGATCAGATCAGTTGTTGCTGCCGAAAGCTTTGGTCTCGTTTTTTATTAGTTGACAAAAGTGTCAATACATCTCGTCCTAGTTTTTGTCCTTTTTTAAAAATTATTTTAGTTCAGTTATTACCTTTTAACAGCAAACAATATATCATTCGCTGCCTGTTAAAGTGCTATGTTACGATATGGCAGTATTTTAAAAAAAAAACTCCCACTTCAAAATTCAAAAATTTGAATTCGAAATTCAAACCATTATACAAAATGAACTGGTAAGCTTTGACTTAAGGATTACTGCAAGTGTTGAGTTTCAGGGTGTTTGACAAAAATAAGGATATGAGAACATTAAGGAAGTGCATGAATTAAAAGCATCTGATACAGCACATATAGCACACAATACAGCACATTCCACTGAGCTAGTGCAGTATGTGGATAATCTGGAACCTAAGCATCACTGTTCCAGCTTTAAGCTTTAGGCAACATTTGATCTGTCAACAATTACATGTCATACAGGCACTTCAAAATAACACATTCATACCAACCTAAGAGCTCCTGTCTGACAAAGGAGAGCACGGCTAGATAGACTTGACAGTCAGCCACTATGATGAGCCTTTGCAGTCTCTCAATCGTGGCCATCTCTATCCTCTGACCCTCCACCTGCTGGGTATCAAACCAGAATTTACCACATTTACTTATATCAAGTGATTTATGGTTGATTTGGATCATTTTCTGGTTGTACATCAAAACTCTTGTGCAGCCTCAATTTCCTCCATATAGAGTAACGTGAAAAGGTCACCATTAGATTAGTTGTTTTAGCAGTGGTAGAATTACTATATGTAATATGTTTTTATTGGCTGGCAAAAATGTCAAACTTGACACTGAGCTTCATTGCAGTCTCTGTGAGCTCTTAGCGTTTTCACCCTGATCCCCCTCTGAAAGAGGCTTTTTGGCTGCTGCCCTTCCAAGACGACCGTCTGATCAGATTTCTTTGTTTTGTGACATCAGACCATAGCACTGAATTGAATTCCTCTGACTTTGACCATCAAAGGTTTCACTCTCATTCCTTCATTCCTTTTTTCTTTGCATACTTGACCAGTCTAAGACCCGTATTATCTTAAAAACGTCTTTCTCAAAAACTAAGTGATTATCTAAGAGCATTAGTAAACCGGCTTGTTAGTATCTTTGTGGAGGAGGATTCATACTGTACCAGGATAATGACCCAAAACGTACCTCAAAAACAAAGATCTATCAGAGACGACTGCCATGGATGTAACTCTTTGAAATCTTATGAAATCATAGTGGGATAACATGAATCAGAATACATGCCAGCTCAAGTGCAATAACTGCCACAGTCACCAGATCTTAATCCAACAGAGCATGATGTGCAGCCAACCAATCTGCAGCATCTGTATGATCTCATCATGTTAATATTGAAAGCTATGAGGAATGTATCTGACAAAAAAAATAGTACAAATTTTAGCACTACTATACTATAATTAGACCATGATATATTATACAGTATGTAGTATGAGATTGGGAAGCAACCGGCATGTTTTTTGATTATTATTTAACATTAATAAATACTGATAGTATTCCCACAATAAGAAAGCTGAGCTCATCGTGGCTCATACCAAAAACCATTAGATATTAGGCGTGAAAATGGGCGTGAAGTGAAAATCACTAAAGGCATTACTGCAAGATCATACACGTCTAGGGATTTAAAAAAATCTGGGTTTCTTCATACCTTTTGCATTGAGCTGACAATCGTCTGGAATGGCCTCGCCAGGTAATTTACTACTCAGCATTTACGGCATTCAAAACAATTTGTGTGCTTTTATATCCACAAGGTTGTATTGTATTGTATTGTATCACTGCATATTCTGCACAGTTTTCTAGGCTCTTCCCTTGTTTTATGGGATGTAATAATAAAAATTGGCTGGCAAAATGTATGTATGTGCGTGTATACATGTTATGTGGTGTGTATAACCACGTGTATGGTTGTGTTTAGCACATTGTAATGTAAGCGATATGTGATAGTTGTTACTGAAACAAAACAGCAATACTCTTCTATAGTGTTATAATGCACTGGAATAGAGAAAAGTGCTGCACTAGATTACAAATGACAAAAAACAACTATTAAATAGTCGTACTCGTAGAGTATTTAGAGTTACTCAAATACTTGGCACCTGATGCCAATTTACAGCAATGTAACGACGAGTGGGTAGGTGAAGAAGTAATGTCAGCAGTGTGGAAACAATACAGCAGAACGTTAAAGAATGCGAGAACCTGATATAGATTTCATTTTGTCCTGAAAATAAACCATGACGTGAAAGTCATTGTAAGAACTATAATGGAAATATAACTGTGTTATACTCGTATCAGTAAGTACCCAAATGCAAGTACTTGTATGACACAGTGATACCCAGTCATTCTAACAATGATAAATGCTGAAAGGCTCACATTCTTCCTAATCTTGCTTTTGATGGTGTCGATCACACCAGGGCCGTCACACTCGCACAGTTTCTCGGTGGCCCGCAGGTCGCCGCACGCCACCTGCATGTTCTCCTCTTCAAATGTCATCATGGCATTCTGTAAGGCACGACACCACGCGTCACTTCCGTCAAAGCAACAAATAACACTTGCATGCTGCGATAATTAACATCACTCAAACCAATCTTGTGAACATCTGAACACAAGGGTAACCAAGGCAAGGACTGGGAACAAAGATAATGAAACAAAGTTTTGATTGGCATCAAAAAGCTCACAATAATTCATGAAACATTAATCCATTCCAGAAAACACCTCGGATTGGGAATATAAGAAAGTGTGTGTGTGTGTGTGTCTGTCTGTGCTTGTCTGTATGTGTCTGTATGTGTCTGTGCGTGTGTGTCTGTGCGTGTGTGTCTGTGTGTGTCTCTATGTGTCTGTATGTGTCTGTGTGGGTGTGTCTGTGTGTGTGTCTGTGTGTGTGTGTGCATGTGTCTGTTCGTGTGTGCGGGTATGTGTGTCTGTGTCTATGTCTGTGTCTGTGTGTGTCGGTGTGTGTGTGTGTCTGTGTCTATGTCTGTGTCTGTGTGTGTGGGTGTGTGTGTGTGGGTATGTGGGTCGGTTGGTTGGTTGGTTGTGTTTAATGCCGTATCAGCGCAGTAGGACTACTTATATGGTGGTACATTAGTTGTATTCTGAGTCTGTCATGGGAAAACAAGTTGTAACTAGTATTTTAAACGTAATTGTGTCTCGAAGTTTAGTATTTTTTCCTGGATCTTGAGTGGGTTTTGAGTATTGTTTTCTGTGAACAATTTCAGTCTTTTTGCATGTAATGCTATGCAGTCCATTAATATGTGTGTAAGTGTTAGTACGGTGTGTGTGTATGTGTGGGATTTTTGCTTCTTTGAAAAACCAAAAAACTTGCTTTTACTGTGGTTAAGGTTGTAGTTATTCATGTCAATGAAAAGTGAAACTATCTTTTAAAGGATAGCAAAGACAAACGTGCGTGTGTATGTGTTTTGCCCTGGTTAACGACTACATTATTTCTCTGCGAACATACGCGTCAGAAATACCGCTGAAAACACCAGTGACACGCTACTATTTAGAAAGCACTCAAAGCTTCAACTGTTTTAGTGTTTCATATCACTCCCTCCAGGAATGCAAGAAAGCATGGATCTGTCCTGCCATTTATTAATAGTTCAGACTGCTGGTGGTGTAATGATCTCAGAACCACAAAATAACAAGAACAATGTACAAAGAATAGATTTGATTCAAAATCAGTTTTCCTTGTAGCTATCTAGCCACACATCACAGACATAAGCCTGCCTGAGAGACAATGGACTCCGAGAGCAGACCATTTGGATTTGATAACATAACTGAGCTGTCTTAACATATGTGAATTATACTGAAGTCTTAAGAGAGAGCTAATAGTTTGTGACTGAGCTCAGGAAACCTGAAGTGCAAGCAGTCGTGAAGAAGCATTAGAACACTGTATCAAAACCATGAATGAGGAACTGGCCTTCCCATTTGATTAAGCAAGAGTAATTTTTATTTTCGTACAATAAGGAGTGTATTATTACATAACATTCAACAGAGACTACACTGATAATGTAAAACATACAAAAAAAACCCCAAACTTACCAGAAAGCTAACAAAGCTGGCTCCAAAACTCATCAGCGGGCTGTAGTTCCTGCAACACACAGAGGAACTTTAGTCACATAAACATCTGACTTTCATTAAAAGGTAAATTCCATAACATGGACTTCCTCTATGGAGTACCAAATGATACTACAATCTCATAGTTAACTGTCATGATGTACAAGAGATTTAAAATAGTGCAGATTCATAATGATTTATTAACGTGATTTATACCTCTAAATGCCTGGGGAAAATTGTATTTATTCATTTAGCCTATTTATTTTTTATGTCCTGTGGTGGGATGTTTTACTATGCTGGACAAATCGAGGAACAGGTTTGGTGCAACATGCAAGACGTGACCAGAAGGTTGATAGTTCAAGTCAAGGCACTGCTAAGCAACCACTGTTTGGAGCTTGAGCAAGGCCATTTTCCCTCAACTTCTCAAACTACAGGTATGCGCTGGTTAACGTCTATCCAAATCAACATCTGTTTGCTTTAATGGCTGAGGTCTTAAGAATTGTACTAGGAAATTACAAAGGTATTGTCTATACATAGTGGAACCTCTGAAATCAAAGGGTTCTTTTTTTGCGCCCCCAAATTTGAACAAAAAATTCGGACTTTGAATGGTGTTAAAACCTGTACACTTTGAACAAATGTGAATTTAAATAGCATTCGGGAACAACGATCGCAATTCTTTGAATTCAGACGTTTTGCTGTATCTAAATTGTGTATAATTGACAAACGAGTACAGTCGAATCCAGTTAATGGGACCACATCGGGACGTGATCGTTTTGGTCCTAATAACCGGCTGATCCGATTAACGAACATTCACTTTGTTACAAGACGGGACATGCTATGTAACATATTAATAATAATATATATATTATATATAATAACATGTTTATTAAACCTTTATTGTGTGATTTACACGTATAGCGAACGTACAAACAAGAACTACTGTTACAAACTTTGTTCATTGAAAAATACATTTGCAACCAAGTTATTCGAAACGATCTACAATACAATGTATAGATACTCAGCATGTGAAGTAATAATACTGTAAAAAACAAGTTCTTACTAAATTCCAGTCAACATTTGAAGAATTTATCCAGTGTGATCTGATATCCGCTTTAGCAGTGACTAAGTGACTTTTGGCTTCTTTTTTTTTAGTAAATGGAAATGTTAGGCAAAGAACTGTAGGTGGCAGTAGAGGGCTGGGGAGAAACTCAGGAAAAACTAAGAAATATTAGACACTGTACACGTTTTTGGTTCGATTAAGCGGAATATTGGTCCAAATAAGCGAATAACATTACACGTATATAATAGGATTTGTTTCGGTACTTTAGGATTTGGTCAGAATAAGAGGCTGGTCCCATTAACCGAATTCCACTGTATCTATAAATTTAATATATTGTTTTACAAAGTTAAAGTAAAGTAATGATGAAGCCAATACCGTTTTAAGTCTCCCCCACTTGGTGAGGTGTTATTAAATGGTTTATTAATTTAACAATGGTATCAGATCAGTACTGTGTATCGACTGATATGCAAAGTTTATGTATCAGTATCGGAACAGAAAAAGTCGGTTCGGTGCATCCCTGGGGTAGTATCAAATCAATTGCTTCATAAATCAGGCAGTGGCTTTGAAAGGTAACCACATGCATGAAACTATACTGCTTCCAAAAAATAGGGGATACTTCAAAATGAAATGTGCCATGATGAAATATCCACATTTTTGTGAGCAGTGTATGTTAATGAAGGTCCAGGGTTCAAATCCCACCTCTGCCATGCTGCCACAGTTGGGTCCTTAAACAAGACCCTTAACCCACAATTGCTTACTAAAATGTAAGACTGTATTAATTGTAAGTCGCTCTGGATAAGAGCGTCTGCTAAATGGTGGAAAATGTAAATGGAAAATGTAATGCATGTAGCTACCGTTCAAAGCCACTGATTTATGAGGGTAAAATTCAGAGAATGCATGTGTATTTGCTGAATTTCACCATGCTCATGAATGAATGAGGGTCTTTGGTTTGTGAAAGGGCAGGGCCAGGATTCATCAAGCTCAACATTATGAAAGGGTGGTTCCAGGAGCATGAGACCTAATGTTCACACATTGGCCACCACAGTCCAGACCTGAACTCCATTACGATTTTTTTGGGATGTGCCGGAGAAGGCCCAGCTCTCAAGAGTCCAAATCTCCTATCATCAATAGAAGATCTAGTGGGAAAAAATGATACAACTCTTGACAGAAATAAATGTGACATTACAGAAGCTTGTGGAAACGACGCCACAGCAAATGTGTGCCATAATAAAAGCCAAAGAAGGTCCAACAAAATATCAGTGTGTGTGTAACCTTTTTCGGTCAAGCAGCGTATATGACTAGTCTTGATGTAACGTTCTGTATAGATATATTCTCTATAGTGTGTGTCGCTAAAATGGCCATTGATGGTGATAGTGACATTAAATGAACCAAATAAACAAAAAACGAATGATGCAACTATTTTCCTATTCTTCTAGTGACAGATCAGTATGGCTTCCTCACTGATGGCGCTTCCAAAGATGATCTCAACGACACAATGCAGGTCTTTCAGGTGCCATTTAATTCTCATGTTTACTTTGTACCTGTAGTCCTAAAGGCTGTCTGATTTTAAAAACGATGTTTAATACTTTAATCAGGTGAGGTTTTGCTGCAAGTTTCTTATTTATTATTTATCATCTCTCCAGTGTTTCAGCGGCTGTTGCAGCTCTTCAGAAGCTAACACGAGTTAGGGTGGTGGACAACAGCAGTCTTGGAAACACCCCTTATCATCGTCCTGCTAAAGTTATTCACGTCTACACTAAGAATGGAATTGGGAAAGTGGGTGACACTGTTTTACTGGCAATCAAAGGGCAGAAAAAGAAGGCCCTGATTGTGGGACACAAGATGCCCGGACCCCGAATGACACCACGCTTTGATTCAAACAACGTTGTTTTGCTAGAAGAAAACGGAACCCCCACAGGAACACGGATTAAAGCTCCCATACCTACACATCTGCGCAAACAGGAGGGGGATTATTCTAAATTGTTAGCTATTGCGCAGCGCTTTGTGTAGAATATTAGTACTACTAATTCAATAAAACCGTGAAACACTTTTACTAAAATGCCTTTTAACTCCAAAACTACACACGTGCTTAATATTTAAATCGAAGAGCAATAGTTTATTCAAATACGCATCTGTTATTGTGGTATTCAACTATTGTTTACTAATTCTTTAGTGGTGACCAACCCTTTTATTTTAAATTAGGGCTGTCAAAATTAATAAATGTATTGATTTTCTTTACCGGTCAATTTAATTACTTGACTATGTGGCACCATCATTATGGTATGTGTCCAGAATGGCCCTAAATACCCGAAACACAATTTACTACATTCGACATAAAAGTATACCACTCTTGTTGTAGACAAATCTGGACAGGCTTAGTATAACTGTGTGCTTTGACAGCATGCCTGACACAACAGACCGCCTGCATATGTTTCTAATGATCTACATTCCTTAAATAAGTACAGTTGTTCTGGTAATCATCATTATTGTATTTGAATGCTGTTTGCTGATTACATTGACCACTCATAAGACTGTGTAGTGTTTCTTAAAGAACATTTTTCAGTTTCAAATGTGAGGAGTTGTAATTTTTTTTTTTATTAAATGCAGTTAACATGATAAAATATATTATTTGTTTGACATGGCTGTTTTTTAATATACAGTTCCTTAAGGACTGGATCATTAGAATGCTTTCCAATGCCCTGTGCAATAGCTCACATGCAAACTGTCTTACATATTCTTCCCTTCTCAGTGATAAAATTAGCAACCAGAAATAGATTTCACACACATTACCAACAATGTTTTGCAGTATCGCATGTGCCATTTGTATCTCACGAAGACCACAGTCAAACTCGATTAAAAATCTATTCTAAAACCACTAAATCACAATTCTTTCTCTGTCATAAAAAACAGCCACAGTACTTATTAGTGCTCACTATGGGCTATGAGCTGGCGTTTTTAAATTCTTGATGAAAAATCATGTGAAGCTGGCAACACGGTTTATTGTTAGAGGTGTTAGAGGAGACACGTTGGCCAGGTTTTAACAGTTTTGCTCTTCTGCAGGATTTAGCCGGCTTTCGGCTGCACTGTATCCAGTGTTTATCTGCTTCAACCGCACATGGTGAAGTACAGCCACTGAAAAGATGACAGCAGAGGGTAGAGCTGTACCAACAGCTAATCACCACAGGGCATTTAACACCAATGTGAAATGGGAATTTACCTCAGAAAAGT